>JBBPLT010000901.1:0-11306 GCA_038089955.1 Strobilomyces dryophilus | reverse complement strand
AGCCTGCCCAGCCTTGATTCCAACACCTCCTCTCTCCACAAGACTCCCTGGTGTTGGTTGACGTTCACATAAGGGGTAGCCTAAGACCTTGATGGTTTAGGGTTGTATCAATTACCCTCCTCATAGAATTGAGCCACTGACTCAATTACTTCCTAGCGCAGGGCGGGCAGGAGAGGTGGTGCGGTTTGGGCAAGAATGGGGGCCAACGTGGTGTAGGGAAGGAGGCCAAGCAGGTTACGGAATCCGGCTTCTTTGAGGGCATCGAGGATGAACCCTTGGAGTTTGTAGAGGGGTTCATCCACAAAGGGAGAGTTCTCAGCGCGTTGTTGAAGGCGGAGGCGGATGGTTGTGTAGGCGTGGTAGGTACGTATGAGTAGGGCGAAAAGCAGGTGGTCGACGAAGGCTGGAAGTTGTTCGATGGCGAACAGAATGGTGGGTGATTTGAGGATGGAGGCATAGAGGAGGCGAATGGTAATGAGTGGTAATGCGACGAGGGGGAATCGGTTAGGAATTGACATGTTTTATTAACAGAGAGGATGAGAGATGGCGGCAGGAAGGGGAGGGTTTTATAGGGAGAATCCCATCCGTCTTAGTTTCCCCATCTGCCCCATCCGGTTCCATCCCCAGTATTATCCCATCCTGGATTAGTATTACTGTACGAATCAAAATATCGCCAGTCGTGGTTGGACATGTCTGTCGGGGGAACGAACCCGAACTGGAACTGGATTCCACCAAAGCGGAACAGGAACAGATGGGGGCGGTCTGCCAACCAGAACTTCTGCAGCATGAGAAGGAGGAGAACAATCATGACACATGAGATTTCGAGGGAAGAGAGTTCAATGGAGAGGGAAGCCATTGTTAGCTGCAGAAGGCAGGGAAGTCGTGAGGATGTCTCTTTTTGTAGTCGAGGAGTTCCGCAGTGGCATGCTGTAAATTCCCTTCCAGTTCCCATGTATTTTCAGATGCAGCATAGCCCTTCCAGGAGATAAGGTATTGCCTCCGATTCCATGGTCCGCGGTGAGCTAGTATCGCCTCAATTTCGTATTCCTCTTCTCTGGAGATTAGATCAGGGGGTGGATTGAGGAAATTGGGGCCATGCTCTGCAGTCTCTTTGAACGGGGACAAAAGGGAAGTGTGGAAGACATTATGAATCTTCCATCCTGGGGGAAGTTTTAGCCAGAAGGCCACGGGAGATAGTACCTGAATAATTTCGAATGGTCCTTCTCTTCGTGGAGCTAATTTCCGCGAGGCATAGTTGATGCGAAGATTATGATTTTCCAACCATACCTTATCGCCAACCTTCCATCGTGGGAGATGCGGAAAGATCCATTCCTTCATTATTTGCTGTGAGCATTTGTGGGCGGCCAACGTCTCGGATCTTGTGGAATCCATTTCCGAAAGACGGTGTTCTAGGGCGGGGAGGAATGTTTTTCCTAGAGGGGGATAAGCCCTTGGTTTGTATCCGAGGATCAGGGAGAACGGGGTTTTCATGGTGGAAGAATGGACGGAGGAGTTGTGATGGAATTCCACCATCGGAAGAAGGGTGGACCATTGATCTGGATGCCCGTCACAGAAGATTCGAAAGTAGGTTTCCAGTTCTTGGTTGACTCGTTCCGTTTCGCCATCAGTTTGCGGGTGATAGGCAGAGGAAAGGGCCATGTCGTAGTGGAGAAGGCAGGCAAGTTCCCGGGCAAATGCTGAAGCAAACTGTGGGCCGCGGTCGGAGATGAGGTGATCGTGGAGACCCGTGCGTGGGAAGACGCGTTGGAAGAAAAGGTCGGCAAGTCCCACAGCGTCCAGGTTCTTGTGACAAGGTGTGAAAATTACCCCCTTAGTAAGCCCATGGTCGACCACGACCATGACAGAGTCGAAACCCCTGGAAAGCGGGAGTCTGGTGATGAGATCGACAGAAATCTGTTGAAAGGGACGGGTGGCAGAAGAATCAGGAGGGGAAAGAGGAGGGACCATGGGGTGGGTATTGACTTTCGACGCTTGGCAGGTGGCACAGCCAGCGACAAAGCGGCGAACAAAATTGGACAAGCCAGGCCACCAGTAATCTTGTTGGAGAAGGTGAAGCGTGCGAAAAATGCCTCCATGGCTGCCTGCAGGGGATTCGTGGATGGAGCGAACAAGATCCTGGCAGGGGTTGGGGGGAACATAAAGATGCCCCTTGAAATAAAGGTTGGTGCCATCAAAGTACCAGTCATGGAGGGCAGAGTGGAGGAGGGGAAGGAAACCGGATTGCAACTCTTTAATAAGACAAAGAGCGGTGGGGTCGACGGCTGTGTTTTCCGCAATGCATTGTTGCATGCAGAGGTCAAGAGCACGAGCAAAGACTGAGTCGGGGAGAAGAGTGACCGCGGTATTGTCATTGGATGTATCAACGTCATCTTTGCGGGAAAGGGCATTGGCGGGGGCAAGCTTGGAACCAGGAACATGGATAAAAAGGAGATCAAAGTCTTCAAGGAACATTGCCCAGCAAGCTTGACGACGATTCAGTTTATGAGCTTGTTTGAAATAAGTCAAGTTTTTATGGTCGGTGAAGACAGTGGTGTGGTGGGGGGTTCCCTGAAGGTAGTGACGCCATTGTTCCAAAGCTTTAATGACAGCGAGTAGTTCGCGATCATAAATATCATAATTTTGTTCCACTGGGCTAAAGGTTTCAGAATAGTAAGCACAGGGGTGAAGATCTCCGTTGTCATCGGCTTGCATAAGGATTCCTCCTGCAGCAGTGAGTGAGGCATCAGTCATGATGGAGAATGGTCAGGAGATGTCCAGCATGGCAAGGACTGGTTGAGACAGAAAGGCATGTTGAAGCGTCTGAAAGGCACGTTCATAGTTGGGGGTCCACGCCCAAACCTTCCCTTTATGTGTGAGAGCGTGGAGAGGTCATGCGACATGGGAGAAGTTCGGAATAAATCTGCGATAGAAATTGCAGAATCCAATGAAGGAACAGACCTGCTTGACGGAGGTGGGGGTGTTCCATTCTTTGATGGCCTTTAATTTGATAGGGTCCATGGAAATGGTGTTGGCAGAGACTATCATTCCTAGGAAATCCATGTTTCACTGTTCGAACTGGCATTTGGAGAGTTTCAGGAAGAGTCCATGTTCTTGCAGGCATTTTAGAACTTTGCAGACGTGTTCGCGATGGAGAGAAAGATCGTCTGTGGAATGTACCAGAAGATCATCCATATAGATGATTAGCCATTCTTCAGCGATGTAATCTTTAAAGATGTAGTTCATGAATGCCTGGAAAGTGGAGGGAGAATTGCACATTCCGAAGAACATCACTGTAGGTTCGTATAGTCCGTCCGGAGTGATGAAGGCAGCTTTCCACTGGTCGGAGGGTTTGATGCGAATGTTGTTATATCCCCAGTGGATGTCAAACTTGGTAAACAATTTGGAGCCCTTCAGTTTATCGACCAGTTCCGAGATGAGCGGGAGTGGGTATGCGTTTTTCATGGTATGGGAATTTAGGTAGTGATAGTCTTGACAGGGGCATAGTCCTCCATCTTTTTTGGGGACAAAAAAGAAAGGGAAAGCCTGGGGAGATTTGGATGGTACTATCTTCCCACTTTTAAGATGTTCATTGATGAACTCTTTACATGCCACGCGTTCTTTTGGATTCAGGGAATAAAGTTTTGTGACTTTTGGGATGAAATCTTTTCCTAAGTCGATGGAATGGTCGAAGGAGTGATGTGGGGGTAGATCTCCATTCCTTGGTTCTCCGAACACTTCAGCGAAATCTTTATACTGTTCAGGTAGAGGAACGTTGTCTTTGCGGTTGGCCATAGCTATTTCCGTGGAGATAGTGGTTTTCCTAGTATAGAGCTCCTCTTTTTCGGTGGTAGTCAGCTGTAGTCATTTTGCCCAAAGTCGCTCCATCCTGGAGTCCGGAGAGGCATCCAGGTAACGAAGGAGGTACCGTTGTTTAAGAACGTCGGGATGGTCATGTCACAGAACGTGGGGTTTGTTGGGGAGATATACTGTTCCTTTTTCCCAGTCTATCGAGGGATTACTTTCTTGAAGCCAGGGGAGTCCTAGAATCATATTTTCTTTTCCACAGTCGAGGACTGTGAAGTCCTGCGTTTCTTCTCGGTCACCGATCCGTATGGTGAGGTGAACTTTATGCCGGGTTAGGCCTCCTTTATTGATAGTCCCGTCTACGTTTTGGGCTACGACTGGTTTTGCAAGTCGTTCTTTTTTGAGATGGTGTTTCTCTACCAGTGCTCAATCAATCAAGTTCCCTGAGGCTCCACAATCGATTAAAGTGTTGGTGTCGATGATTTGTGCTCTGGGAAAGGCATAGAAAGAGATGGGAATTCTCATTGATGCTGCCTTATTATTGGATACAAGTACAGGAGCGATAGTGACTTTAGGGGGAGATGACATCGACTCACATCCCCCTTTCAAAAACCCTCAGCAAGAGCTGTTTCTGCGGCCTGGATTTCTAACGGTTCTTCGTTAGACTCTTCTTCGCCAGAGCGTTCTTCGTCCTCTTCGTAACAGGCTTTGAGGACTTTCATGACATCCTGGTGGGATACTCCTTTCTTTTTTCCGATTGAGGCGATGTACTTTTCGACCTCAGTGGAGTCATTTGTCTTTCTTACGGATTTGAAGGTCACCGGGGAGTTTCGGGTTGGCAATTTCTTCAGCCGTTCCTTATTTGGTTGCCTGGGATGGTTCCTCATAGAACATCCCTTCTTGTGGCAGATGAAACAAAGATTCTCCTGGAGGTGACAGGCTTTTTCGACTGGGGAGAGTCTGATAGAATCGATGTCCATCGCATTTGGGTCGCGTCGATTGTCTCGAGGGAGAAGATGTCCTATGGTTCTTCCCTTCTTGTACCATTCCAATCTGGTCTTCTGTGTATGGAATTGGCTGGCTTTCTCAATCCATCCTTCAATGGTAGTAGGCAGATTCTCCATGGAGATAATCATTCCGGTGATTTCGGGGTCGAGCCCCTCATTGAAGCGATCGATGAGGGTTACTGGGTCGGTTATCTTTGACTTAGCTGCGTAGAGCTGGAATTTGGTAACGTAGTCCGAGAAACCATTTTCTTTGTCCCAGAGGTTCTGAGAAAGTCAGGCTAGCTTTCCTCTGGCTGCAGTGTGTTCGTCATGAGGAGTGAATGTTTTGAGGAAATCCTAGATGATTTGTCCTAACGTAGGCTTATGGTCGTCATCGATGGTGGGATCAAGGAGTTTTTCTAGGAGAGGCTCTGCATAAAATCTTCCTCGCCCTTTATTCATCATATTAAGAAAGATGAGCCGCTGTTGTTCAGGGGTATGGACGTTCTGGTTGATCAGGAAGTACACCTTCATCGCATTGCTCCACCAGCAGGCATCCTGTGGGTCTCTGGAAAAGCCGTCCAGTAGTCCGGCCTTCATTTCTCTAGCAGTTCATGCTTCCTCTCGGTCTGCCATTGACACGGTGTCGGGGGATCTTGGTGGAGTGTGAAACCAAGGTCGTTTGGCAATCTCCTCGATACTTTCAGTAGGAGGTGGTCCTAAGGCTTCAGTGATAGCCTCAACGGTAAGAGGTGGTGAAGAGACTGGTCCTTCTTCGAGCAGTCCCCTCTCTACGGATGTAGGGTTTCGTGGAGGCGATGATTCCCTAAGGGTTCCTGGAAAGTGGGTGGTTCTGACACGAGTTCGAGGGAGTGGAGAGAATGAGGTGTGAGGGTTTCAGGAAGATCCGGCGATTCATCAGGGAGAGTTGGGTGGTATATCGGAGGGGAGGGAGAAGAGGCTGGATGGTTGTGGTTCATCGTCAGAGGAGTCAGTGCTGTACTTGGCAGGAATGGTTGCTATCCAAGTGCCTCCCTTCTCCTTCTTGGAGGGGAGTAGAATAAGCTAGTTCTTTTGTTATGCTGAGTAGCGTAGGACCTAGCAGCGTACACTCTAAGTGGTACGAAGACTTTTATCGAAGAGGTCTCGCGAGACTCAATCTGTTGAGGCAAGCGGATGGCTAGGCACTAGGCTGGAATTGCGTAGAACTAGCTTAGAGCTACTGGTACAGGTTGTCGGGTATTTATACGTTCAGGATGGAGGTGGGAACTACGAGGGCCAAAAGGAGAGATACCCTAGAGGAGTAAACAGATGTCCGTGTGGAAGAGTCAGACTACTGCATATTGAGTCAAGGAACAAAAGGAGAATGGAATGCAGAGAGGCGACAGGTTCCGGGCGGAAGAATAGAAGCGGAACTTGGTGTTAGTACAGAGTAAACGAGGTGAAGGAAGAAACAGATGGGCAGCATATACCGAGACGTCTAAAGGGGCCAATTGTCAAGGAATCGAGCAAACTCCTGTCGAAAGAAAGCCTGCTCCTTGGGAGAGATTGTAACATAAACACTACCACTTGTTCAAATTACTCTGATATTGTCTAACAGGTACTGTGCTCTCAAAAGAGCCCAAACTGGTGAAGGGTCTGAGTACAGAGATGCGATCTGTTCGCAATGCCTTTTGTTCTGCTGCATCTATGCTTGTTGAGCCCATGCTAAATATCCATCCCCCCATCCATGTACCACCCGAGACACAAACCGAGATGTGATCTAACCACGTCAAGGTGCTTCTTGCACAGGTCTCGTGCTTCGAGTTCCTGCATTCAATAGAGGTAGTAGTATGATTCATTTACCCTACTA
The DNA here is from genome assembly GCA_038089955.1 of Strobilomyces dryophilus. Taxonomy (NCBI): domain Eukaryota; kingdom Fungi; phylum Basidiomycota; class Agaricomycetes; order Boletales; family Boletaceae; genus Strobilomyces; species Strobilomyces dryophilus. The sequence continues at coordinate 4,664 of JBBPLT010000901.1, read as the reverse complement.
TTTCATGTCATGATTGTCTGATCTATTTAGTCTCCATCTGGGGACCGGGTCTACAGATACTTTGAACATCAGTGTGTGAAGCTTTTGATCACTAAGGTGATCTGGAAAAAGCTTCACTGCGGTGGTCTTGTTCATGCTGAAAACTTCAATCCTGTTATGGGATTAGCTGTGGCCACCATAATTTTTGCTCTGAAGGAGTTGGAGTCTGGAGTGTTGAAGAAGAAGAAAGCTATCTCCATGGTCAAGTATGCCAAGACTTATCGAAAGGTAATAGATTTCATTCAGTCAACTATTCAAAGTAGTCCTATGGAGGCTGGGCAGTACTTGCAGTACTGCCAGCAACTCATTGTATACGGGAATACTCTAAAACCTAGTGTGGAAGATGAAGACAAGAACGATGAGAATGATGTGATTAGATGGCAATGGTCAACTGATCAGGTTAGATAAGGCTTAGGTTTCATGCAATATGCAGCAAATATATTGGTTGTGTAATGGACCCACTACAACAACATGTGTAGGTAACTATCACTGAGCACCTTCCTAATCGAAAAGTGAAATTCACTTAAATTTCGACCTCCTGGTTTTCAGATGTAGCGAGTCTTTTTTGAGCCTTCTGAGAGGCCGACTGAGCCTCTAACCGAGCCCAAAAGGTGTCTGCACGGCATGGATCCTGACCTATCCCTATTTTGGCAGTAGTGATGGGCCAGGCCCAGCCTCAAGCCCCAAGCTGGGCCAAGCTGGGCCCCTATAGGCCAAGCCTAGCCAGGCCTGATGTATGGACTTCAGAGGGCTTGGGGCTCGGGCTTCATATGTTGGAGGCCGTGAGCCATGGCCTGAGCCGGGGCCTTAGACCACGCGATGGAATTTGGAATCTGGCAGGTGCCAACCACTGTACAGTAGAGAGAATTTTAGCTCTGACGTTAAATGCTTCCGCTGCAGTGGTACCACCATCCAAATGGAGGGAATTGGGTCCAGCAGTGTCAGTGAGGAGCTGGGTCCCAGGCCCAAACAGGCAACATTACTGTCGGCAAAGCTGCATGACACTGCCAACACAGCCACACCAGAGCTGCACTTCCACCATCAAGCCAAATCAAACGGCGATGTTTCTTCACCTGCCAACTCAGACGCCGACTCCCCTCCTCCAACCTCACTCTTGGCCTCCCACAAATGCAAGAGGACTGCCATCACTGACCTCCTTGACTCAGGTGATGAAGACCATGCACCATCTTGGTTGACTAAAGGTCAGTACTACCATAACTTAACCTGATGACTGATGCCTTAAACAGCACACATCCCAGGTAAATGGGTGGCAACATCCAATGGGCCCCAAGCTATGGTGCAATGTGAAAGAGCAAAATTGGGTAAGTCTTTTCACTTACCACCACACAAGTCCGCTGATACATACTTCCAGTGATCACAGTGCCTGTGCCCAGGCCAGTAACGACATCTGACAACCATTAAGCTATGGTACATAAAGAAAATGGTATGTCTCTGTTCCTGTCATCTGTTACCATGCTGATCTAGCCCAATTGTAGTGTCTGTGCCAGTGTCCTCACTCCTGTCACAAGACATCATCGGATTGGATGGGCTACTCAACAACATCTCTGTCCAAGATATTGATGACATCCAGAAGACTCATCATGAGCAACAAAGCCATGATGTTGACCAGTTCTTTGATACACCATACACACGTGCTAGTGATGGGAAGAAATGTTGGCACTGCAAATTATGTTCTAAGCCTACCCATTCCACAGCCCTCATCGCTGAGCTCTCGACATTACGCCGGCACTTAGAATCAGCTCATTGGGCTGAGTACTTGAAATGGGCGAAGGCAAACAGTTTTGTCTCGATGCTACCCAAGGACAGGAAAGCACAAAAGAGCGACAAGCAAACGAGTCAGCAAAGCCAGCTTGACTCCCACCTTCAGCCCGTTATCTCCAATGAAAAGGTGCTCCCATATAGCAACAAGCGGTTCCATGATGCAGCAATTGAATGGCTGGTGAACACAGACCAACCTATCATGGCCCTCGAGCATCTGACTTTTCAACACATGATCAACATTGCTGCATGTGCCACCAACGATGTGAAGATTCCAAGTCAAAAAGGGTACCTGAGAAGCAATCAGGTCAAGTTGTGAGAATGGCTCTTGGTAAATATAACATTCTGCTACTCGTACACAATGCCTTGGCTCACCAAAACTTTTTAGAGCGATGCTGTACCTGGACGTGTCAATTTGACATGTGACGCATGGCAAGCCATGAATATGGATACCTACTTTGTGGTGACTGGATCTTGGATGGAAGAATGCATGCCAGGTGCATGGGTGATCAAAACTACCCTCCTGGGCTTCATATGGATGAATAGTGCCCACCATGGTGTCTGCTTGGGTCAGGCACTCTTCAAGGTTGTCGAACGGTTGAAAATTGTACACAAAATCGGCCACATAACCTGTGACAATGCCACCAATATGGACTCCATGATGACGGAGTTTGCTCTGCAAATTGAGCAAGTTTCAGGCCAGTCGTGGAATGCACAAAAATGACGAGTCCGGTGCCTTGCCCATATTGTCAACCTTGCTACACAAGTGCTACTACGTACTCATAGCAAGTCAAAAGTGTACAACCCTACCAACCCAGATGCCAATCTCATTGCTGACTGTGGATCACAGCATGATGAAGTCAGCCTGGTTCACTCTATTTGTGTCAAGGAACAATCGTTGGCGAAGCGCAAAGAGCTTTTCAGGGCCATCCAGCTCCAAAATAAGATAAACCACCCATCAAGTAAATCACCCCTTCAATTATTGCTTGACATGCCAATCTGATGGTCATCAACATATGTAATGCTGGAACATGCTGAAAATTTGAAAGAGGTTCGTCTGTTAGATTTATATCCATAGTATGCCTACTAGATGTTTATAGGATGTTGACACATTCGTCCATGAACTTGCTGTGGCTGAAAAGGACCATGAAAAACGGCAGCAGTTACTTAATCTCCAACTGACTGATGACGAGTGGGCTCATGTCAGTGTTTTACTCACTTTGTTGGGCAAAGCTGAGCACTCTCAGCAATCTTTTTCGTCGGACTGTGGTCCAGTCATTCATCTTGCCCTTCCTGCACTTGAGTCATTGCATAAAGCATGGCATAGCTGCAGCAGTAAAGTGTTACGCAGGAGCGTAGAACTTAGCAGCGTTCCGTCTAAGTGGAACGAAGACTTATATGGAGGTCTCGCGTCGTCCCTTTGGACAAGCGGTGGCTAAGAACTAAGCTTGGATTGCGTGGAAGATGGACTAGATTACTACGCTGATTATGCGGAGAACTAGCTACCAAACATGGGAGAAAGTACCCGACTTATATACTGGTGAGGCAGTGGGTGGGAACCTTTAGGGTTAAGGGTTCTACTAGATGGGGTGTGGGTGTCCATGGTCAAAAGGAGACAAAAGGATCAAAGGAAGCGGATCATGGGAAATGGAGCAGTGTGTCCAGAACTCCGTGTGGAAGCGATGGAAACGGAATCGGTAGAAGTACAAGAAGAGAAGAGTCTGCGTAGCCTTGCTTGGGTGGCTGTGGTTGCGAATGCTGTCATGGAAGGGCAGAGGGTTTCTTGGTGTCCTTCTTGGGTATCTTGGGTAACCTATGCGCCAGGCGAGGCGGAGCGGAGGTGGAGGAGTTGGAGGTCTCCATTGGGTCATCATCAAGGAACGAAGTGTCTGGGACGAGGGTTGAGGAGTCGGGGACAGGAGGGAAAGAAAGGATGGGGCCATCCTCTTGCGAGATTGTAACATAAAGCTGACTACATTGACTTCTGGCCAGCCCTCAAAGCTGGTGTTTTGAAAATTTTGGAGTACTATGAGAAGACAGCCAACTCTGATGTCCATATCATGGCCATGCGTAAGTGATCTTTATGCCACTATATAAAATTAACCACTTTCTGTCACAGTACTGGATCCTATGCAGAAAGCAAACCATATACATCACTTTTGGGGTCACGAAATGTATGACAACGCAATCAAGTACGCTGAGGAATTGGTAAGCATCTGTCAGTGGCCTACTCTAGACTTATTGTTGCTCATTGTGTCTAGTATAAGGAATGGTATCTTGAACAGAATGGTGCTATTGTTGAGAAGGCAAAGGCACACCACGAAAACTACATCAGCATATGGCAAAATTCACCAGCTTCTCTGAGAACTCTCAGATGACAACAACAATGACAACACAAACACTGCTGACTTCTTGGCTATCTCATCAAGTGAGCCTCAACGTCCTTGGCTTGCTGATTTCCATGGGTACCTCAATTCCAAGGATCAGCTCGCACCAAACATGTTGATTGTACAATGGTGGGGCTTGAATGCAGCTAGGTACCCTGTATGGGGCTCTCTCACAAGAGATTATCTCTCTGTCATGGCAACATCTGTTTCAAGCAAGTGTGCGTTCTCATCTGCTGGAATCACGATCAGTAAGCGGCATAACTGATTGAAAGGAGACATTGTCGAGGCACTACAATGCCTTAAATGCTTCATTCGATGGGATTTGCTGTTTCGAGGTGATCCCTCAGTACTTTCAGAGGTTTATGGTGAGAATGGAGGGTCATCAGAATCAGGAAAAGAAGGGTCATGGGATGATGTTGTCGAAGACTCAGCAGCAAATGAGGAGTTGGAGGAAGTAGA
>JBBPLT010000900.1:0-11348 GCA_038089955.1 Strobilomyces dryophilus | reverse complement strand
ACGTCTGTACAATTTTTCGGAGTGATTTACATGGAGAAAATTCTGTTCCTGCTCGAAAAAGTGGTGCTTCCATTGAAAAAGCTGTGTTCCCGTTTGAACAAGTTGCGAGCCCAACGAAAAGTTGTGCGCTCTGTCGAAAAAATAGGAAAGGCTGCGCTCCCGCTCGAAAAAGTTGTTCGCTCCTCGAAAAAAGGTGCGCTCCCGCTCGAAAAAGCTGTGCGCTGATTAAATGTGCATTTGGACCCTCATACATACCCGCCGAAGGTGAGCTCTCCAGTGCTTTTGAGCGCAGAGCTTAAAGGGACAAAGTACCTCTTCACATATTGTTCCTTGTAAGACAAGGTTGTCCATCACCGTAGGGACGGAGTGCGTGTTGTTGACCCTATTGACAGTGAGGTCGACTGGGCCCACCCCAAGAATACCATCGACTCCGATGTCATTCAAACCAGCGGTGAAGTTTGCAACACCTATGGATTGATTATTGATCACCAAGGCAGGGCCGAGTGTGACAGTATCGAGCCACTCCTCCCCGGAGAAGTTCCCGGAACCATACATCGCCCTCTGTTCGGCCGAGTTGGATATCTCCGCAGAATAAAGAACGAATAAACGAACCACACGGTTCCCAGTGTCCTTGCTTGTGCTTGTCTTGGAGTACGACTTATTAGCTCCGACCCAGGCATTGGAACTTCCAGTATCAATTAAAAGCGTGTCTACAGCCATCAGCCAACGTCTCCGATATTAGCAAGTAATCCACGTACAATTTGTTGCGGGACTGCCAACTCCAACCTCGGCGGTGTAGATAAACATAGCGTTTGTGATGCTGACAGACTCAGCCCCATTTCCCAAAATTTTGAGTGCTTGAGTGCGAGTGCAATTCGTATCAGCAATGTTCTGCGTGTTTCTTGCGGCATTGATCGTCGTTTCGAACCTGAGAGTACCCTTGCCAGTACCACGACTGACGAGGCTCGCGTCAACGGCAGCCAAGCTGGTTAAAATCAATGACAAGAAACCTTTGGAAGGGAACATGTCGATCTTGAATCCTGGGCTTTTAAGACATTGCGGACACCATTCTCCCAAATAGCGCAATACAGAGTACCCTTTATGTTTTCTCGCATCAAGAAACGGCCGTACGAGTTGAGATGATGCGTGTTACAAGTTGACGTGTGTTACCTGGTGTAACGTGTTACCACAGCGGATGCGCTTGCCTACATCTGTTGGATAGAAGCACCGGGAACGCACAGCGAAAGTCGCCTGCAGTCAGCGCAAACAAGGGAAAGAATCACGTCACGCCATTGCAGCTATAGCTATCTGCAGTGCTCACCTGAAAAAAAGTCCTCCTCCGCAAGTCGAGGTCTGCGGCTGGCCGTTTTCGTCGCCGTTCTGAGTCTGAAACTCCCGTCATGAAGATAAATTAATATTGTGTTTTGCCATGACGGAGGGACCGAAGGTGTTATCGTCGCCAGCGGGGACATCAGTTAGCCTATTTTTCTCGGCGGTGGGTCAACGATAGCCCGTCGCGGGCAGAGTGTGTGTACAAGTCAAATTTAGGTTCCAGTCTTCCTATAACGTCGCGAGCGAGGGCGGCGCATCGTGGGTGGGGACATTCTAATCCGCGATCAGTCTCGTATGACTGACATGAAGTGGGCGGTGGTGAGTTATGGTCACGAGACGTTCTGCGATGCGCAAAAAGCCAGTGCGGACTGTTTCGCGTCATGTTTCTCGTGCAGGCAGGCCATGTTGGCTTTTAGTTGTTTGTGATCGGTGCCGCGCCGCGCATGGGGGACGAAAGCAGGTAAGAAAAACGTTAATGTCGAGGCAACGGATTCCGCCGCGTCCGGCTGTACATATGTAGCAGTTGATGATGACGTTGGTGAGGAAGGCCCAAGAGGACCGTACTCTGGTGGTGTCAAGGTATTTTTTAGCCATGCGCACTCAATGGCAATATTTCGCGAGTCCAGGTCAAGCATGTCGCTGGAGGTGTTGCAAATCGGAAAGTGATCAGTTAGGCACATCAGCAAACTAACCCTTTCCCTTAGCCGAGACTCCAGGATTTAGCTTGGTAAAGTACTGTACTTCCGGCAACTACGCGCCAGAAAAAAATTAACGAGTCCAACGAATTAGGCTAGGGCGCGTGGCGCTACACCACCCTAACCCGAAGAGGAGTGGCGACGAGGACGGGCGAGCGATTGCCAGGTTCCTCGGAGGAGGCACAGCGCATGACGGACAGGTGAGAGGTGGGGGCTGTTGAAATAAGATTGGTTTAAGACGACATAAGACTTTTATGTAAATTGAAGTCCAGTGAACCTGGTGTGACCGACTACATAAGGGTATAGTAGATCTAGGTGTTTGCAGAGGGCTGTGGAGCCGCATGGTACTATCAATCGCTAGATCTCAGACTAGGCTTAGATCGCGACGTTCACCCGACCCTCGACAGGCCTAGTGATCCTCTTTGCAACCTCACGACGTAGCCGTCGATGCCCTCCGCCTCCAGATTATTCACGAGATACTCTCGATGCACCACTCGACGAGCGTTGACTTGTTCCATCACCATTCTTACGCTGTGTGCCTCGTCGTCCAACGAGTTGAAGCCCGCGCCCCCACCACCCAGAGCGGCGTCGATTTCCATTGGATCAACTGGTTCCAAGGAGAAATCGAAAAGAGAGTTCGGAAATCCACACTGCAAGGCACGCGCCCGTTGTTCCGGGGACGTCGGGTTGTAGAACTTGCTGCAAAAGTCTAGGGCGTTCTGGAGCTCCTGTTCAGACAGCCGTGCGCCCATGTCCGACGCCCCTTGGATGACTGCAAGCAAATAGGTCAAGAGCCATAAACATTCGCGAATGCACTCATACCTGGGCGGATAGACGTGAAGGCCCGTTCGTAACCGTCTTCATCGATGTCGTTGAGGACGTTGAACCGCGTTGCCCGGATTTGTTCATAGGCGCTCAGGACCACAATCTGGAACCTAGCATGATGTCGTGAGGCTCAGAGCATATCACCAGCGAGTTCTCCCTTACCTCGTGTAGCTCAATGTGAATCTCTTCGTGTGCCACGCAGCAGCAGCAGACTCCGAACACTGTCCACGAACGGATGCACAAATGGAAGCCGCGGCAGACAGCGCTGATGTCATTGCAAGGTGAACGCCGGACGAGAAAAGTGGGTCGATGAATGCTATGGCGCACCAGTCAGCAATGTGTAGCGCTTACTGTTATTATACATACCTCCCGCATCCCCTGCGATACGAAATCTATCGCCTGCGTACTGCGGTGCAGAGTAACTGAAATCTGTTGCCGATCGTACCAGCGTGTTTGTAGGGCTTCCGGCACTGTCGGGCGACGGTTTAAGTGTCAAAGTTCCGTCACCGATCAAGGCCATCAGGTTGGGAGCTTGGGACAACAAAGCCTGATACCGCGCACGAGTCGAATGTCCTGGGAGCTCTTTCCACCTCTCTTGATACCGTTTTTGGTTCACGACGACACCAATGGACGTCATGCCATCATGAAGCGGGATGAACCAGGCCCAACCTGAATCGTCTGAGGCACAGTCAATTGACTTGAATTGGTTCTCCAAGAACTGCCCTCACTCGCCTGCAAGAGCTTCGAACCACGGGGCGCCTTCGCGCTCCGTTCCAAAACCATACGTCTCGACCCCAGTCCAGTATCCCCAGAGCGCGATGTTTCTCAGCGATTCGTTGTAATGTCGATTTTTCATGTATCGTTCAGACATTAAGCCAGCCCTTCCTGTCGCGTCGACCAGAAAATCAAACGAAATGACTCCAGATCGGCCCGTCGTGGTAGACTGTCTCCACTCAGCGGATACGGGGCGAGATGGGTCTGAATCAGAAAACTGAAGCGACGACACCCTCGTCCCTTCGTACACGCTCGCCCCAGACTCCCTAGCGTGATCGAGAAGCAGATGATCGAAATCCGAGCGCGTCTGGAGCGTCACCGAAACACAATGGTCAGAGCACTTGGCGAGTCGATCGAACGCAGACTGACCACATTCCAAGCGCCATTGCCAGAGGCGATGAAGTCCGTATCTGACGTGCGGTGATACGTCTCAACAACTCGACTCGAAGATAGAACGGGGGGTACCACCTACATCCATCACACTTGTTCTGACTGAACTTGAACGCCGCGCCTGGCTGCGAGAGCGTCAGAAACGTCGCGCGCCATGGTGGAACACAGTACCTTGTGCCTGAAACCGTATTCGACCAGCTTCTGCTCCGCGCCGATGAAGCTGAGGTAGTGTCGAACAGACGGGATCAGGCTCTCTCCTATGTGGTATCTGTACGTGGGGGAAAATGCGAAAACAATGGGAGGAAGATGGTGCATGAAGCCGACCTTGGGAACTGCGCTGCTTCGAGCAACGCGACTTGCAACCCTTCCCTCGCCAGCGCGGACGCGGTGTAGCTCCCTGCTGGGCCACCGCCGACGACGAGTACCTGAGCATGCTTGGGGATAGCTAGTGAAGCAAGCCTAGAACTTAACATGGCGAACCGCTGCTTACAGTTGGGACCGTGACCTTCATCCTACTCGACGAGTGCTGGGGCTGCGTTAGTTTTGCATCGTTCTTTTTGTACTCGCAGTCCCGTCCACGAAGTCAGTACGATTACGTCGCAAGTTCTGGATATTCAGGAACCAACTTCGATTAAGAAAAAAAATGAATACGCAGCCATGACAGCTGAAACTCGCCGAGCGAACACTGAAGGCAATGACTCTTACCTCGTATGACCATGAACCTTCTAGTTATGTGCCGTGCATCAGTTCGCGATAACCCATGAAATTCAGATATGCCGCGGAGAACCGTGTATAGTAACATGAGTAACGTTAATCCCATTGTATACTTCGAGCGTACTCTCGTATCCGAGAGACAAAGCTTTCCTCGATCTCATGACCGACGCCCGTTGCGACTTTGAGAATGATTTCATTCAGACCAGTGGATCCAAGAATGTCGACGTGATCGCTCGTGTTGGCACCGCCGCGAGGGATGGTCGGTACTGGGCGGTGAGGAAGCTGCGAAGTGGTCCGTTTTAGTCCATTCAACGTCCATATATGTATAGGTGAATCAATCACCGCACCTCCACGGTCGTAACATTGATTCTCGCGGGATTCCACCGAGGACGTTTCCACCCCTCGACACACATCGCGCCCATGCTTAAAAGGCTCACTGTCCCGTCGCCTTCTCCAATGTTCACGCCGTTGCGGACCTGTATGGCTATTGTCAAAATATTATATCCTTGAATCGTCCGAGCTGTCATGCCTTGGGTGTCAGGCTCTCGTTCATGTACTCCGCGTCGATCCAACTTGAACGAAGTTGAGACCCTTCAGCCGAGGCGGGATGCATGGAATTGGTGAGCTCCGTCTCTCGTTCATCTAACAATTCTGTAGCATCCACTGCCGCATTGGGCACTTGTTGGGCGTGTGCATACCTAACAAGGGGGAACAGTCAATGAAAACGATACATTCGAGGCATTCATGCGAGTCACCAGTAAGATCTCTGGATTAACCACAATCAATGACATCGAAAAGTTCAATAACATCACTACATACCTCTGTTTCCTTACCGTGGCCATAAACGCAAATGAATTTCATTGATGGGGCGTTAGGGAGCCTTCGGTGGACTAGTCAACAGTGAAATTTGTGGAATGAGCGCCAGGGTACCTTATCTCGAGGGGGTTCGTCCATTTCTTATGGTCAAGGTCATTCCTTGCCAATGCTTCTTCATCGCGTTCAATTCCAAAAGAGTAATTCATCGATAGCATTTTCTGTGGATCGCAAGAATTCAGTGTATGTACGAAACAATGTACGGCCCCCAAGACGAAGTAATGCCATACCTGGAAGCTGCTTGGCGTACGTTCAAGGATCCAGTTCCCCACCATTTCTGCTGTCATGTTCTTCATTTTTCCCGCAGCACCTGCGTCATTTGTGGCAAGGAGCTCTCGTCGGAAAGAGATCAGCGAGCCATGTGAATGTGAGGCTTCAGGTTCGTCATCTGGCGCCCACGTCTCATTGCCCCACACGGTATCTCCTCCCTGAATCAAGGAGCGTTAACCAAGACGAGTGGTGGATAAGCGCTCTGGGTTACCTTCACCCACAGACTGGCACTTCCTGCCCAGCTACGAAACAGTTGCTGACGTTCGCTCCTGGAAAAGAAACGCTCTAGCACTAGATTGGTTATGGGGTTATCGCCTCAGAAGTAAACCATGTCTTCTTGGTACTACTGACCATAGGCTCCTGCGGGATTCATTTCTACGGTGTCCCTCATCTCTCCAGAAAGAAAAGCAGACATTGCTTTTGCCTGAGTACGTTTATTGTTGTCTTGAATAAATGATTTAAACAATGCTCACTGCACCCTATACGTTGGTCAGAAGTAAAGCACCGTAATTGTCAAAATAGAACGCACCAGATAAGCACCAGAAATGCTAACGAAGGTTTCTATGTGATTCTGAAGGCGGCGTGAGCTTTCAGACAGGAATAGTGCAGAACACTGACCTCTACCCAATCTGGTCCACCATCCCCGTGCATGGGAGATTCTACCCATTTGAAACTGTTACCGTCGGATATGAGTCATACAGTCATGGCACTACAGAAGGTCACGAACAAATACTGTTAAGTAAGGTCAACGTTCTTGCTAACAAGAGACACCTGACACGCTTACAAGTGTTACCTATGACGCGGTCCAGTGTGAATTCATGAAGTTGATAAAAGAAGTTCTACGCACTGTGGCACCCAAGGAGTGGGCGGCTATTACCACCTTCTTTCCCTGGCGCCTCCTGCATTAAAGAACAGCAAATACAGTAAAACTGCCGTGGTAATGAATGCTGGCTCACTGGAGACCTTCAATCATAATCTTTAATTTGGAAAAGTAGCCGTCCCGTTCTTCAAGATTCCACGTTGACAGCCGCCAGTCGTATGCTGCAAGGTAGAGATTATTCGTGTCATAATCCACAACCGCGAGATTTTCGATAATCTTAGCCCTAGCACATGACCAGGTAAACGCGTAACTCTGATCTGAGACATGAAACCAAACCAGATCCAGTAGCCTGTCATGAAATTACTAGCGGCATTGATCCCCTCTGCGGCCCGAACTTTTGCACCCGGCATATCCAGTCCCGTGTCTGGATCAAGCATCATAGATGTTATCCACCTCTCTCGATTGAAAACTACCTGGGAGAGCATGCTGAAACCGCCCCAGACTCTCTCGCGGAAGAAAGGTCGATATTCAGGTAAAGTGGACCAAGACTCCAGAGACTTCAAATTATTTGAGCGACGTAGATACCGCCGAGAACAGAAATCACGCACAGTAGAGATGATGCCCGGTATCACCACGACAGGGTACTGTGCGGTGAGGCCCCGTCCCTTCATCGCTTCGCCTGCTTGAAACTCGCGCCCGTCTCTGTTCAGCTTCCAGACCTCGGGAATGTTGCCACGTAATCGTCCCCATTCTACTTCAACGCGTGAAAAGTCTATCTCTGGCAGCCGAAGTGATATGTCATATTCTTGCATCAAAAGGAGCAGGTGTGCTTGCATTTCTTGGAGATCAGTTGGTTGTATAAGAACGAACCCAAGTAGAACGCCAACTAGGGAGCCATAAGGCAAACTACATGCCTCCTAGAGGATTGAACGTACGAATGATACCAAGCGGGAAGAGGAAACGCGCTTTGAAGAAGAAAGGTCGCTCCGATGCCTGAGCTCGTAGTCATGCTAAGAAATGCGCGACGACCAAACCAACCCACCTTCCTCGCTTCGTGTACCTGCGCGTCGTACAGCATCGATTGAAGTTTGGCTTCCTGCTGTGTCCTGTTTTCGACTTCCGTTCCTTGCGAGCCAGAATCGCTATGATCGTAGTCTGAGGAAGCCGTAGACTCATCGCCAGTGGTCCACGTCTTTGGTCGTTTGAAGAGTGGCATCTTACACCGTTTAGTGCTTGCCGTTCGTGAGTCAGCTGTGGCACCAAAGGTTACATGCCGCAATTGAAAACTAGGTGGTAGCAAACCCGGTTGTAGGGAACCACGAGCTTTGGTTGGTCAATCAATGTTGAAGGTCAAGACGGGAGAAAAGGAGTGAAACAGAAATGGTGGCGTCGGCCCGATCGGGCCACAGTATAAATCGAGCGAGCGGCGCATGATCCAAGGCGTAATCGGTGACTATCCCACGAAGATGTTTCTTCATGCATGATATGTAATCGATTGATTCATGATCAGCAGCGCCGATGGCTCCTCCACGGGACACTTCCTTGCACGAGCTCGTCGGTCCTGCGATACCACAAGCTTGGCTGCTTGCGCGCTATCAAGCGTTGAAGAACATCAACAAAGACATCGTAGAAGTGGACGAGAACGATGTGATCAACCACAAACCGTCGCCAGAGGAGGAGTGGGCCATGGCATCAAACGCTGCCGTCGTGTCTGCGTTGGAGGATCTGTTCAGTTGGATGTGAGCCGATCGAGATCCATCGGTGTCACCTCGCCTCATCGCTCACTTTCGTACAGGCACAAGGACCTGAGCAGTAGAAAAAGCCAATTGTCGTACACTGAATCGTGGAGATTTCATCGCGCGATGTATCGCGTTTGGACTGCGTCTACTCTGTACGGGTACGGCAGTGCTCTACACGGACAGCAGGCAACAAGAGCGAGTCCCAAGATTCAAAATGCGTTCCTTCAGAAGTTCACGTCCCAAGACCTCATTCAAATCAGCAGTGTCTGCTGGTTCCTGCGATTCCTGGCAAGCTGGGTTATCCTCGCAGAAGGTCAGAAGGTTGGATTCCTGGATGTCTGTCAGTCTACTGAAAGCCCTCCACTTGATGTCCATTGCGTTTGCCTGACCGATTGTGCGTTTCGTCAGACGATTTTGACGGGCTGTACTTGTTTGCCGGACCTCACATCATCTTGCGTTGCTATGAGGAACGAAGCTCCGACCCCTTGCCATTTGGCTGCCTCGACGACGACGGAATCTATGAAAAATTCCTTCTCCCCCGCGTCGACGGCATCCTCAAGCAGCGTAAAGTCGATATGCCACGTGGATTCGTAGGATCGATCTTGGACGATGTGTGTGGGGCCAGCAATACGTGTTAGTAGACCAGCGTTGTTGCTGCACGTGCTCACTATCGAGTGTGTACAGGTCATGCGTGCGGCCGGGACGGTCGGATGTTCGTCAACATACAATGCACTCCGCACCTATATAACGAGAACAGTGCAATTGTTTCATCTTTCGTCCCGTCGTTGTCTCACGTACCCTCAGACTGGGAACGCTTGAAAGGCGACATGGGCTCTCCCTCGGAGATCTTCTTGAAGTTGTCGTGCAACGTGGTCGAGAAACCGCTCTTCAAGGCACTCCATGCGGCCGACTACGATAAGTTCTTCCGTGAACTATTCGCGTACAAGGGTGATCGATTCAAAGATTGGACGACGCAAGACTGGGTCTGTGTGGATTGCATTCGAGACTTTTTCAGAACGACGGTTTTTCTGTGGTGGCGCAAGCAGAAAGAACGAGGTGTCACTGATGATGATTTTACGTTACCAGTGGGAGAACAAACCCAGCAAGACTGTAGGCACGTTCATTACTATTTCCCTGTTGAGGTGGATCGCGTTGACGAGTTGCCTTCCAGACACGGTTACTACTGTAGAGATCAATGCTTCGACACTGGGGTCGACCACGCGAAACGTTTCAATGTGAGTGCCAGTAATTCCTTTTTTTCGCGGGTCGTTGTTGAACGATAGGTGTATGTAGCACGCTTGCGAGCCCGCCGATGAAATAGCCTCACTGGCGCATTATCATGGTCGTTGAGTGTCGTGGGTCTGTCAGCTCATGGAGTTTTGTAGATTTATGATGTCGATCGTTGCAATTTCTCAATTCCGCACTGCTAAAATATACGTCAGCCAACTAAGCCACGACATGTCGTCGGCGTCCCCGTTCACGCGACCGAGAATTCGTAAAGTCTTTTCGAGGTCCCAGACCTCCTCCAGTTTCAAACCAGCAAGGGCTCCGTGAATGGACTCGGCATTATCAATGTAGCAACCTTTGTTGGCCAGGAGGCGTGACAGACGCGCGAGCTTCTTCGCGTCGATATCCACCATCTTGGAGAGCTAATCCATGAGGATATCCGTAATGTTCTTGCGAATGGTAACACGGACACAAGCGTTGTCGTACGTGTCCGCGAACTATGGGGAAAAAAATTAGCATTGGCGTGAGCTGAAAGATGCGGAGCGACGCACGTTCACGGCCGTGTGTGAAGGAAGGGTAAGGGTAGTGCGCAGCTGAGCACATGCGCCTTCAAGGGTCCATACGGCCTTCTGCGATGCCAGATTGTCAAGGGCATTGTCCAGGGGGTAAGGCTTGGTGGAATCGATGGCGGGACCATCACCCCCGGCATTCTCATAAGGCTCTACAATGGCATCCTGAGCAGATAAGTTTGAAAAACAGTACAAGAGGTGGGTAATAGCAGCTCACCGGGCCTACGCGGTCTGGCGGTCATTTGATGTAGGGGAACGGGAGATTCGTCATGCGCAGGGGTCTCGATCCAGGCATAGGTCAGCCGCGCCGAGTATACCCATATTGTTGCTGTGTCGTCGTGCAAGCCCGTGTGGACCCTCGAAGATTTATGTTGTTGGCAGTGAATGACGAGGTGGTCGAGGCGCTTGTCTTAGTCTGCGGTGGCGCGTGAGCGATGTGATGATCCGCGACCGCCGATCCACTTCAATTATACAAGTTGACGGCACTAAGGAAAGGTTCCAATCCAAACTCATTGAAGACGGCACAGACTAGACCTCCACTGCAATTAAACGACAAGAGGTGCCCGTCTCGTGCCCGACTGGTCAGCGCAGAGTATGCAAACTCAGTGATGTCATTCGAATCGCATTGAACGTCTGCAAAACAAATCCTAGACGGAGATGTAGGTACGACGACAGTGATTATGGAACTTCTACCGCAAGAACTAGCACTTTGAAGTACCAGGGTAACGCCGGCGGAGTAAGGCGGGCCAAAGGCGGACTCTTTTGTGAACACCATCATCGGTCCTTCCTCTCAGGCTGTTACCGGTGCGACAAATATGATATTTATCTCACACATGCTATCTCACAGGCAACATGTAGAACAGACATGACAAAGACAGTGAATGCCCTGCTAGTCGTAGACATGCAGGTGGACTTCATCACCGGGAGTTTGGCTGTCCCAGATGGCCCATCCGTCATCGAACCGGTGAATGAAATCATCAAGCTTCCATTCCATGCGCGATATGCCTCCAAAGACTGGCATCCCAGTGGCCACGTCTCGTTTGCTTCGACGCACGGCAAGCCCCTGTTCCAGTTAACGACCATCTTCCCGCCGAAGGAGCTCGTCGTGGCCCAAGGACAA
>JBBPLT010000899.1:0-11377 GCA_038089955.1 Strobilomyces dryophilus | reverse complement strand
GCGAGGCGAGCAGACCTGACCTGCGGGATTGAAGATACATCGGACAGCCCACCGATGTCATGTACAACCAGTTCTTGTGTTTCCTGCTGTGCCAGGCCAAGCCAGTGGACACGACGCTGGGTCATCCGACGAAATACTCGAAGTCTCGAAGTGCTGCTCGAAAGTGACGACGGACGTCATCGAATCTAATGACGTGCACCTAGCACGACGACGTCATCGAATGTTGAATGTTGAATAGAGTGGACCAAGAATAACAAACACGTGCATATCATCGCGAAAATCAATGTTGTTGCAATGCACCGCTTTGCCAAATTCTTGTACTTAAATCCCAGGCCTGGGACACGGTTCGCGTCTCCGTGTATGGTCCAACTACTGTCAAGATATTTCCGACAGGTGCGAAGCCGTCCGCAAACTGTCCCGACATCATCGCCAACTCTGATGCTAGTTTACAGACGCACCGGACCGGTTCTCTTCTTCTTCGTCGTGTACTTCAACGCGCAACTCGTGCCAGGCGTGCAAGATGGGAAGAACAACCTCTAGGCACCAAACGCACTCATACCGACTGTCATCGCTCGGGTGGACACACCGGGTTTGCGATTGACAAGGGCGATGATGGACGTGTTTCCTTACCTCGTCTTCCCTCTTACCTGATGACTTCATATAGTCTGGCTCATGATTATGCGCAGAGGCTTGTACATACACAACACATAACTGACGTCCCCGACAGTACACAGATGTCCTACTTGAGTACCGAGTCTAGTTCCAAACTTGAAAATTTGACGTTTCAAACGGCCATTGCCAACTTCAACAGCTCCTCAAAGTTAGGTGTACCGAGACCGGTCACTGCAAATGCTTCACGTCAGAAATTTGCCCCCATGACGTGAGTGGTCACGACGCATCGCCGGTCCGGGAATGACGTCAAAATGACATTCAAGAATCAGGACGAACCGGGATCCCAGCCAATCGAAGCGTTGAAGCCATCCGTGCCACATCCAGGGTTGTTGCCGACGATGACGTCGTTCAATCCGGCGTAACCAGTCTCGTACAGCCACGGGTTCAAGAATCCAAGAGGAGGCTTGCCTGCGCTCAGCCGTGCGTCGTTCAGCATGGAGACAAAGGAGGCGAAAGTAGGCGAGGAACAGGACGTGCCGGCCACATAGCCTGTTTGCCCTTGGTAAACGATCAGGAAATTTCGGGCCTGCGCGGCGACGTCTGGAATTCCCTAAATGGAGGTACTGTTAACGGATGACCGTTAGTTATATCAGACAAGTGCTTACACGACCGGTGCTACAAGACATCGTTTTCTCAGTCATACTCGTGCAAGTGGCAAAGCATGCTTACGAATTGTATAAACCTTCATATGTCCTAGGTGTGAGTGTCCGCAAGTAGTTGCTCACTGCCGTGCTCTGGTAATCAGGTCGAGTAAACTGTGCCGAAGAGATCAGGTCAACGTGACAAGAATGGTGGAAGACGCACGTAGTTGCTGAACCCTCCACCAGAGAAAAAGACGGCAGTTTCGGGAATGTGACTGGTGCCTCCGACGGAGGTCACGCTGTGCACATTAGAACATAATCATCGTAGGACACGTTAACGTGGATACTCACTATGGGCAGGCTGCGGGGAACTCAGGGAGAAACATGGTCCGGTTTGTACCGTCATTCGGGAAGCATTGATGAGTCGCTGGGTCTGTGTCACCATCCCCCACACCGCCATCACCAGACGAAAATAATATGGAGACGCCGCGGGCACCAAGCGCGGCAAAGCCAGTGCACACGCGGGTAGCATAGCTGTGCGGAACTGTTGGCTGTCGATGTGGGCAAGCACGGAAAATTACTTGAAGTACCTGTCTGCTCGTCGTCGCCGTAACTGGTGGATATTGTCTGAGGGAGGTATTCTTGAGACAATACGTAGTCCAACCACTGCAACAAATACGATAATCGCTCGAGCTGGTTTTAAGTAATAGAGAGAAACGGATGAAACCAACGTTAGTATAAGGCTCGTTCGTGTCTGTTGGAGTGTGGGTGTCAGATATGTAAGTAGGAGAACCGCCGGTAGAGTAAAAAGTTGCTGGTGTCGGGTATGTCAGCCCATAGGCAAATTGTGTGTCTAAGTTTGCCTCCACTCCAGCTGCTACGTAAGTTTGATTGTTCAGACCGCCTGAGTACAATCGTCAGCGATGGGGAGGCCTTTTGAGGATAAGAAGCTCTTACCATTAATGGATACAAAAGTATATTCGGACCCATGTGCCGCAGGGTTCTCTAGCTGGAAGAATCGTTGAAGATCCATGTTGTTGGCATACTCATCGAGGTAGCCCGTGACGGCAATCTGGTTACCATTCGCGGCGGACGTGTCGTATCCAACCGCATTGTAAAGTTGTCGCAAACAAGTAATAGTAATCTACAGAATCGAATTGTCAGCTGTCGTTCTAAATACCAAATCATGTTGTCGAACCGTTTCGTTGCAGCTCGCATCAACTCGGTTTCCAGCTGGGCCAGGGAGGGTGCCAGTCGAGGGACTCAAGGAACCGGAAGCCAGTGTATTCGACCAATGTAGAGTGCTCCTGAACGGGCGGAGGCGAGTGAACATTGTCGTTGGCTGGATAAGTTCCACGTGCTCATGCAAGCTCTCCGGAAGACTGTAGCTCGTCGTTCTAACGACGCTCTCCCCGCTGTCAGAGTGCGTGTAAATGTCATATTTCTGTACGATTAATCACACACGAATCACCAATCAACCATATACGACTCTCACCGTGTTCAGCATTTCCTCCGCAAGAGAGACTGGGACGCGGATGATAACCCAATCCCGGGCCGATGACCTGTGGAGATGTTCTTCCTCGATACCGTGCGAGGACAACCATTCGCTGACCATGCCGACGGTCTCAGGATGAGGCGCCATCAGCTCCTCTGTCTCTTGCTTGGACAAGTAGGCACCATAGCGTTCGTGCTTAGGGCTGCTAACTTCCCAGAGGTGCTTCTCGAGGATCGGGAAATGAGGCTGCGGCAGCGCGATCTTGAGCTCAAGTAGATGATTTGGAGGAGCAGAGTAGAGCCTGAGCCAGCCACGAGGGGGGCCTTCGATGCGCTCCTTGATCTTATGCGGCATGTCCCTATAGTGACCTGCCTTGACGAGGACGGCGGGACACAGAAGGGCGACGAGCAACAACCGCATCCTCAACCCGATGTCGATGGAACGCAAGGGCGAGCTTCAGAGCACACCTAGGATAGTGTGCGTGCAGCATACTCGTTATATAGCGAACAGTTCCCAAGGGTAAGTTTCGTGCCTAATGAAGCGGTCAGCACTAGCAGGATCGGCTGCGGGGCCCGAGGACGCCTCCCTTGAGCTATCCGTGACCGCTGATCTCACAGGTGAGACTAAACGTTCGGCAAAATTATCGACGAGTGCACGAGGATCATCTCATGGCCCTTGGAATAGAAGTAAGACGCGTGGCGCTCGTGCGAACACCAAGCGCGAGCATCCGGGCTCCCATTTTGGTTCTCACTGTAGTGTTGGACAAGTCAGAGAAGCCGTTGGACGTTTCTTTTCTGCTTGGACGAATCATTAGAAAGGTTTATCTGGAGGATCCAAGAGACACGCGGCCGTCACGAGAACGCGCCATTCGGGATCTGAAGTTCCAAACGTGCATGAAGAAGCCGACTCACAAGGACGTCGATATCAACTTGCGGAACGGTGCTTGTGGATAGGCACCGTAGACGGCGACAAGCGGTCAACGAATAGCTCGTAAACGGCATACACGCGCGGATCCAAGCACAGCTGAGAGCTCGCATGGTAGTACCTTGTCCGCCCATTGCACCACGCGTTAGTAGGACATCCCTGGGAACAAAGAAACGTCGTGCCCCACGTGGTTTCCCATTTTGATTCTCGTGTTTTGCTTCCGCTGCAAAAAAAGATTCGATGGCGCCTCCGGACCAGCCGCTATCTTGGTATGAAGTCCAACGACTCGGATTCACAGATGGGTCATTGAAGCCGCCCAGCGCAGCGCGTGGAACCGATCTATCAGAGTCATTTTCGGCGTACCAAAACGGAACCAAAGTCGCAATATCACGGCACGGGTTCTGCATCATACCATTTCAACCTCCGAGGACTCTCCAAGTCCACTGCATCAGGACATCTTGAAGCTATGCAGAAGAATCGGATATTCGGGACGGCGATGAGCTCGCATGGTCGCGGCGTAGTATCGCAACGTAGTGTGGCATAGCAGTTCAGAAATTAGAATGCTGTATTAGGTAAGCATTGTTTTCCCATTCGGTCTCTCGTCTCTCCTCGTGATAACTTACGAAGATTTATTACTTATATAATACTAGTTGGCGCACGCCCAGACACGAACGGCGACGAAGACCTTCACACATTCATCACCAATTCCAACAGTTTCCAAAAGTTGGGCCGTACCGAAACCGGTCACTGTGTCCTTCCGTCAGCGGGCCAACTCCAGAGCGACTACATGGAACGACAAGGAAAGGAAACACGATCGACCTGGATCCCACTCCGTACCACATCCCGGATTGTTGCCCTCGGTGATGTCGTTGAGTCCGGCGAAGCCCGCGCCGTACAACCACTGGTTCAAGAACCCGAAGTATGCCGGCGCTGAGCCGGACGTCGTAGAGCATGGAAACGATGGATGCGACAGTGGGCACCGAACAAGATGTGTCGCTGATGTGATGCTCTTCACCTTGATAATCGATGGTAAAGTTCACGGCTTGCGCGGAGACGTCAGGAATGCCCTATAGAAAGTATGAGTGAAGGAGTATCGGCGTGCGCTGTATATGTGCTTGCGCTGCCATTGCTAAAGCGCTTAGTCGTTAAATTCGGTCGTGAAAGGAGGAACGGAATGCTTACGGGTCATACAAGCCTTCGTATGTTCCATGAGGGAGCGTCTGCAAGAAATTTGGCACAGCAGTGTTAAGGAGATCGAGGGAACTAGTGGTAGAATGATTAGCGTAACGCGGAAAGCAGCCACCGGACGAATGCACGTAATTGCTGAACCTTCCACCAGAGAGCGGTGGCGGTGTTAGGGATGTTACTGGTGCCTCCGACGGACGTCTCGCTCGGCGGGTTTGTAAATCTAATCAGAAGGGTGTTGCAAAGCACGCTCACAACGGGCAGGAAGTGCAGGGAGGAAAACGGTCTCATTATACCGTTGTTGGATAACCATTGCTGGCTGGTCGAGGGGCCATCACCGCTGTCCCCAGTCGAAATATGAGGGAAACACCTCCAGCAGATGGTCCAGGTGAGCAGGGCCTTGTCTGATCCAGTCGCAAGGGGGGCCTTCGATCCTCTCCTTGATTTTGTGTGGACAGGCATTGTAGGGGCCTGCAACGACGAAGACCGCATACAATAGGGCGAGCAACGATACCCGCATACCCGGAGTCAAGTAAACTGAAAGGCAACGCATGCAAGAGAAAACTTGGTGTATTAGACTCACATATGCCGTTGATTAACCATGTCGATCTTGTGCCTGTAGCAATGCGTTTACCTCTGGCTATCGCGACCGGTCTCTCAGAAAGTAATCGGGCAATTGTTTCAAGGAGATGACAGGAGTGTGTTCACGACTAAATGTCGAACTTGACTGAACACGGTGAGCGTTTTCAGCTGCAAGGGGTTAAATAAAGCACCATGAAAACCTGCAAAACGCTGTCGACAAAGGGTATCCATGAGCCACGTGATGGCAGTTCGGACAACCAGGATACTTACAGTTTCTGGTCTGAAACCGTAGTTGAACGATCTACAGACGACTCGAAATGATGTTGGCGAAATGATGTTGGCGTTGTTTGCGTTTGTTGTCGGCCCATAGATCGAATTTCTCGAATCGGCGGCGGAGAGAAAACGACATGGCGCCATCTGACTCGGTTTCGGTGTTCGCTGAGGGAACGTTTGAAGAGCAGATTCAAGAACTGCTCGAGTACACCGCGCGCGGGGTCCCCGAAGAGGAGCGCACGACGCTTTTGCAGTCATTCAAGGACGTCGTGAAGACGGAGGACGCGTCGCTCGGCGAGGACGGACGACGAACGGCCTTCGAGCTCGTCCTGAAAAACGTGAAAAGCATAGGCCATGGAGCAGACCAGGGTATGTGTGGCCGCGATCGCACCCGTCGCCTTTTGACGTCGCTGCAGAGGCCGAAGGATTCTTCAACCTCTTGTACTCGCATCTGTTCACGCTATGGCCGGTTGATTCGCCGGAAACGAGGAAACATGTACTTTATCTACTCAATGTAATTTCGCTTTCGCCTTCGAATAGCGCATCGGTCAAATATCGCATGTGAGTTTTTCCGTGCTTATCTACTACTACCCACTGACCACGACCCAGATTATCAAATCTATTCAATGCTGCCCCACGATCCTCTGCTTTACGACTGCAAATATCCACTATGCTTTTACAGGTCTCTGCCTCCAACGGCGATGTTGGAGTTCTTGCCTTGACAAAATCCGAGGTTGAACAATGGCTCAAGGAATGGCCCGTCTCCGTCGAGGAAAAGAGCCAATTCCTGAAGACTATCATCGAAAAGCTTACGCAGACCGGGGATGCGTGAGTACTCTTTTGTCGTGTAGTCCTGCACTGACCATCTGCGGTGGCCAGGGAATCAGCCTTCGAATATCGAATCTCCCTTGTACATCTACTCCCGTCCCCATCCCCTGAATCCCGCTCGGCCGCAGTCGACGCGATAGCCGCCGCCCTTCGTATACCGACCGTCTTCGACTTTGAAGTTCTGTACTACCTCGATCCCATCATCGCCGTACGAGATCACGAGCTGTTCCCCGTCTTCCAAATATTCCTGAAAAACGGTCTACCCGAGTTTCGGGCATGGGCGGACAGCCACGCTGCCGTGCTCGAGGCGCACCGTACGTTTTTTCGCGTGACGATCGTCTGTCCTGTTTCGCTCAGCCTATCCGCAGAGCTCGATCGATCGCAGCTCGAACGTAAAATGCGTCTCCTCGCTTTTTCCGCGCTGGCGTTCGATTACATCGGACGGGATCTTCCGTACGCGACGATCGCGTCGACGTTGCAGGTCGACGCGTCCGACGTCGAAAAGTGGGCCATCGACGGTGAGACGACCCATATTGTATTTTCCCCGAGGCACCGCCGTTGAGCAGTCTGTTGGTACCCCATGCCAGTCATTAGAGCCGGTCTCGTTGTCGGTAAACTGTCCCAGACGACGCGACACTTTCACGTATATAAATCCGCGGCGCGCAAGTTCGAGCGGGAACAATGGGAAGCGCTCGAGAAGCGACTGCTCGCTTGGAAAGCAGGACTGGCGAGCGTGATCGAAATCGTCGCTCAAGCGCAACGGAAGGGGGGCAACGTGGTCGAGGCGGTGCAGGCAACGCAAAACGAGCAGGGCGTCCAGGTGGAAGGTACTACTTGATGTATGGCGAAGGGGAGAACAAAGGGTAGCTGGCACACTCCACTTGGCGGTCCAGACTTGTATGAGGTCCGATTACCACCGCCGCGAGGATGTCGGTCGCCATTGTTAGATCATCATATCTTTCGCTCAGGCCAGGAAAGTAGACGTATACTACACATCTATCCGGTGACATAGGTGTCACGCACCGCATACAACCCTGCTCCCGACCTTCTAGTTTTTACTCTAAGCAAATTTCCACTTCGCAGTGGACGTTACGGGATTTCTTTACCCATTGAACCGTAGAGAGAAAGCACTGCCGGCGCGTGTTTCGCAGATGCCGCCAGCCGCCGGCGCCCGAGACCTTTGGTGAGTATGTCGGAGATATCACTGCCGATACCTGGCGTCGTCATGGTCTACGCGGCTTCTTCACCGGGAGATCTGACCTGAACGTCCCGGATCCCGCTGATAATCAGCCCGAAAGTCGTCATGCCTGGCAGTGCACCTGTCTCGCTCTGCTGCGACAGGACTCCCAACCGCGTCGAAATCACGACAACCCAGGGGAAGAAGAAGAAAAGAAAAACTTTATGAAATATAAACTAGCTCGACATCTAGCATGCGCCGCGCAAGGGGGTATCCCTCACCAATCGCCGTCGAACCCGATGAACCCTACATCGCACGTCAGCGCCAAAACGCTCGGGCGAGTGCTCCTCCCCCCCAAAGACGACGTGGACGCACCGGTCAACAGAAACACTTGAAAGTACCGCTTCTTCTCCAACTGTGCACACCAATTCCACGCGCTCGTCAACCGCCCGTCGATGCAGCTCCCCGCGTCGAAAAAGTTGTCCGCTCCGGAACCGTCGAATCCGTGTCGAAAGAAGTCGGCGAGGATCTCGCGCGTGCAGTTCTCCGTCGATCCGAACTCTTGCTCGACGTACGCGCGCAGCGCAGGTTTCTCCGAGAGACTGGGTATCTGAGAGATGGTGTTGCAGATCGGGAGGAGGATGCGGTAGATCTGGGAGTACTTGTCTGGGAGAAGGGGGTCAGAAACTCGAGGCGTCGACGAGGGCAGATCGATTCACCGATGAACATGAGCGCGTTTGGGACGTTATGGTCGCCCATGTGGATGGCGGACGAACCGACCCACGAACCTACGCTTTGCTGGGCGCGTTGAAGGATCGCGTGCATCATGCGCAGCGTTTTAGGAGCAGCCTGAACTCTGTTCAGACCCTGTCCCGTGTCGCGAAGGCGGTAAGGAACTGTTTCGGACAACAAGTCTTGCTCCGCCAGAGACCACAACCGGAACATGTCTGAGGGGTAGGATGAGCGAGTCCCCTACGAGTCGCGACGCAAGGCACACCATGCAGAATCTCCCGCCAGAGCGTTAGGCTCTGCAACACGAACGCGTACTGCTTGGCGTGATCGTGACTGAGCCTCGCTCCGTTCCTGCCGCTCCGAATCGCCAGGCTGTGCTTCTGTTCCCTGGCCTGCGTCGGATGAAAGTAAGTCTTGAGGTATTGAATCATGCGGTCGCAAGGGTCGCGGTTCGTGCGCAGAAAGGCGTGATTGTCGCCGATGCTGTACAGACACTGGCGAACTTGTTCCTGGTTCAGACCGTCGCGTTGGTAGCGCGCGGAGAGCGTCTCGATCGCGCGCTCCTTTCCTTTTATGTCTTTTTGAATCTCGCGTCGAGATCGGCCTTCGGCGTGGATTTCCTTGGTGGCGATGGCCATCAGATCATCGCGGAGGAGCGCCAGGACGCCGTGCCGCTCCAACACGCTGTACACGGTCCGGATGGGTTTGACGCACGAAAAGCTGAGCATGTCCTTGACCTCGGGTGATTGACTGTCCTGCATCACGGCGCGCATCAATCCCCGGATCGACGCGTCCCGAAAGAAGAGAACCCCACCTGAAGCAGATAGATCAACTTGCCATACGTCGTCCGCATCTTGTCCGGGTTCATGATCTTGTGCCGCCGCCCCAGCTCGAATATCTGCTGATAAAACTCGGCGTTGCGCTCAAAGTCGCGATCCGAGAAGAGCTCCTGCCCGAGCTTGTAATCGGCCGACAAGACCAACCCGGAGAGGATCGCGCACAGCTCGCGAATCTGGTGCACGATCCGCTTGGCTTTGGACAGCCCAAAGGCGAGGGTGTCGATCTTGTCTGTGTATTCGGACACTTGGAGCGCGGCGTCGAGCAGGCGGAGGTATTTGCGCTCGACGAGGGTCAGGCGTAGCGGGACGAACTTGGCTCGCTCGACGAACCACTCGCCGACGGGCTTACCGGGGACGGGTTGGGCGCCGAGGACGTCCGTGGAAGAGGGGTTGGGCGCGGGCCCGATCATGATCTCGTCCAGCTCGGCATCCGAGTCGTCCATCTCGACGTCCGGTTCGACCTGTAAAGGGCCCGTTAGAGAGCTAAAAAAAGGAAAGGAAAGGAAAGGAGACCACGCACCTCGCCGCCCTTGGTCCCCGGGCCGTTCTGCGCCCCGTCCGCACGCGCCCCCGCGATGGGCCTCGCCACGTGGGTCTTACGCGCGCCCTTGCGATGCTGCGCCGCGAAACACACTTCACAGTAGTCGTCCGCGCACGTCGGGCACGACAGCTGGGCGGGCTGGTCTGTGTTCGCGCGGTCAGGACTCTGCGACGCCCTCCCCTCCCCTCCCCCCGGTCGCGACTCACCCTCGCACTCGACGCACAAGCCCTCTGCCACGGCTCGGTTCGCAGAAACCTCGTCCCAGCCCTCGGCCGTCGTCGCGGATCCGTCGAGTTCCTGTTGCTTGAGTCCAGGGTGCTCGAGCGTGTCGTGGTCGTCGCCGAGAATGGTTTCGAGGGAAAAAGCAGCGCCACTTTGCGCCGATGGCTTCGCGTCGGTTTCGGTGCTTCCGTTGTTGGTCGAATGGACGTTCCCTGCCATCGTGCAAGACTCGGAGGGTGGGTGCACGGTGGTGATGAAATGCTGTAGAGGCGCTGCAGCGGGACTATAAGTGTCACACAGGCCGCGTGTACGACACGTTCCACGACGAAAACACGCAAAGTATGACTAGTCAAGAAAACGGCGTCTGCTAGCATAGAAGGAGTGATTATCGGAGATATGGTACACGTGCAGCATTGGATGTGAGCAATGAAAGGAGGAAACGATCGTGACTGCCAAAGACAGTCACCTGGGACAGATCGGTATCCCGTTCTGTCCAGATCGACGCCATCTCTCGCCACCCTCCAGAGTCTCCTTCTCCCAAGCACCAAACCCTGCTGCATCGCCGGCGGAACTGCTCGACGATGGGAACAAGACCTGACGTGAGGCATCCGAGGGATCGGACGTGTCCACGGCCAGCGAAGTGTAAGTTATTGGTTCATCCAGCAACGACGCCGACGTCCGTCTGTACTTGTGTCGGGATCTAGTACTGCCGAGTGACGATGCGCTGCCAACGCTGTTTGGGGGGTAATCATGCACAACCACCGTCCTCGGGAGAGGCATCGGGGCTGAGGATCCACGCACCACCTTGTCGTCCTCTGAGCCCACCAGCGTTTTGCAGTCTCCAACACTCGTTACCCTGGAGGTAGACGAGGATGACTGAGAGCCGTTCGCGACGTGGTGTGGTGAATCGCCATCGTCATCGCCCGAAGAGCTGAACAGCGGCTCGCGATCTTGCGAGTCTGCGCTTCGCGGTAAGACGGAACCAGCAGCCATTGGACTCGCTTTGACGATGGAGTCGGTCAACCAAAACTGCACGATGTTCATGACCATGGGAAAGACACCCATGACGCTGGAAAAAAACTCGACGTGAGCTATTCTGTATTTGGAGCGTAGATGCCACGTACAATATCACTTCAACCGATTCACCGTCGAAGAGCGAGGTCCAGGCGAGGAGCCAGTCACCCACGGTGAATATGCCTGGCCAAGATGCGAACAACATGACCACGAGTATCTTCATCCCCGTAAGAGCTAATAGATAAACCGCGGCCTGGCGGGACCAGTGTGAAAAAGAAGGAGGGTTGCCGTACTGTCCCGACTTCAGCCCCT
>JBBPLT010000898.1:0-11404 GCA_038089955.1 Strobilomyces dryophilus | reverse complement strand
AGTCCCTTCCTCTGCCAAGGCGTAAGGCCAGCGTCTCAGAAAAAGGCGTAGCGAAACGCTCTCTTCAGAGCGTAGTCGGTCTTCGGTTCGCGTCGGTTCTTAGCGCAAACCTCTAACTGCGAGTTCCCTGGGTCTCAACGTTTCCACCCTAAGCTAACTAACGAGTTCTAACCGAAAGCGCAAGGCTTGATCCTCCTGGGGTGGTCGAGGGTTTTTTTCTTTTTCTTGCGTAGTAGGTTAGAGAATGAAAAGGCATCTTTGGCAGAGTTGTGGGTGGTCGGTCGTAGGCCAAGGCCAGAGTCTACGGAAGCAGCATAGCCAGTATCGCAAGGCTTGACCCTCGTGGGGCGATCGAGGGTTTTTTTCTTTTTCTTGCGTAGTGGCGTAGAGAATAAAACACGTACGGACTCCTCAGTCAAGCGTCTGGCTTGGTCAGTGTCTAGGAAGGTCAGACAAAGGCCAGAGTCCTTGGACGGAGCTTGGCGAACGCGTAGGAAAGGTCAGAACTCCAAGGCGAAAGCGTACGAACGGTCTGCGAAAGCTTAAGGCCAGAGTCTTGGAAAAAGGCGTAGCAGTCTTCGGATTTCCAAGGCCAGAGTCTAGGAAGGTTGGGTCTTCGATAGAGTCCCTTCCTCTGCCAAGGCGTAAGGCCAGCGTCTCAGAAAAAGGCGTAGCGAAACGCTCTCTTCAAATCAAGCCACACTATTTGATTGTGTACAAGTGTTATGTGTGATCTTGTAACCCTATTCTAGGGTTTGTGCATTCTGTTCTACCCATTATAGAAGCATATACCCCATCTAGTATGTTCGAGATATCTTTCTATTTCCTGCACTTGTCCTATTGTCTTCCATATCATCATCATCAGTGTCCCATGATCGATGCATACGCTTTGATCCAGCTATTGTCATCTCTGTGTCTGCAATGGCCTCACTGACTGGACGTCTCTTCACAAAACCCATTGTTGCGAGACGATCTGCTGTTTTTGTTCCCATCATATACTGCACTGCATCATAACCACCATATGTTGTATTCTTCTTTATTCTTGTGACAACATTTTGATGCAATGTCTGGATTTCTTGTTCTGACAGTGGCTGAATGTCAGTCAACCAGAGTGCTGAATTAAACGCCTTGGAAGTTTTTGCTTCTGCAAGTCCTAGTCTGCACAGAAGAAAGGTATTGATCCCTTTCATACCTGTAGTGAGTCAAACACAGCTCTTAACCTTTACTATAATGCTCTTAGGATGGAGCACCTACTATGCTTTGATACCCATTTGCTGTTGCTGTTATTGTTTCTTCGACGCTGAGAAATTGGTGACCCTGTTTCAAACATGCAAATGATGTAGAGAGTGACTGCTCTCAAATACACTGCAGGATCCTTTAGTCCTCTGGTACGGTTCTCCCGGCCAACCCAATCCATGTTGCGAATATATGAGTGAAATTCAGAGACATTGGCAGGTTTGTTTGAAATGTCCTTCTGACTTGTCCATATCTCTGGTCGCAGTCCAGCACATGCAATTCCTGCAATGACAGCCAGCTGATGGAGTGGCTTCGAAGGATTGAACTGTGTGACAGCAAAATTATATGCCTCGTTAATGTATGCTTCCATGGTTGCATCCGCGAAGACAGCATCAGCAATTTCAGCTGGAGGAACAGTTTTGTGGAGTACTGTATAGAAGGATTTCAATGTCACTTCAAGAGCAGACCAAGCACCTTGATTGTCCAATGCAATGATATTGTGGGAAGTCCGTCGTGCGATGGCTGCTGGAGTATTGTCTATGACTTTACTTCCTCCAGAGGCTGATGGTGGATTTTGTGCACCTAGGCTCATCCAAATATTATGGATGATACGGGTGGATGGAGCACCACTTCGGCCAGGCATGTGTGGTTCAGACCAAGGGATATGGTGAATCTTGAGCTGACGACATGCTGTCATGAATGCATCCCGAATTATAATATCCAAGTCTTTTTCAGAATACACTGCCTCCTGGTTGCCTGCAAAGAGAATCACTTCACAAAAGGCCGCTCGAATAACATGAATGAATTGTCCATCTTGAATAAATGGAGGCCGCCGCCGTGGATGTGATGCTTTGCAAACCACAACGAGATCCTCAGAGAATTTTGTCAAACTTGTGGTTGATGGATGCGATGTTTTTAGCTCCATGGTCCCTTGAACTGGTCTGACGATAGCTTCGACGAGTGCTGTTAATGTGTCTGAGTCGAGAGAAAGTGGATGTGTCGATTTACACCAGCATAGCAAAGCCTTTTTCCGTGACAACGCAGCAGTTGCAGCAAGACCACCTTCTTGAATTATGGGCACCACCTCTTGAAGCACTTGCGTTTTGACTAAAACCCGGACATCGTTAATGAGGGACTGCATGGCAATGTTTGCAGCATATAGTGCACAGCGGCGGACAGGATCTGTGTCTGCAGAGTCCAACGCATTCCTTGGTT
Organism: Strobilomyces dryophilus; assembly: GCA_038089955.1. Classification (NCBI taxonomy): domain Eukaryota; kingdom Fungi; phylum Basidiomycota; class Agaricomycetes; order Boletales; family Boletaceae; genus Strobilomyces; species Strobilomyces dryophilus. Next base: position 8,953 of record JBBPLT010000898.1, on the reverse strand, counting down.
GATATTTCATAGAGATCATGATTGCAAACTTTGCTAGATATGTCTTGAAATTCAAGGATTAGTATATTTATTGAAAAGATTGAAGGATTAGAATATAATAGTAAAGACACTCAGATCGTGGTGTACTGCGACACGCAATCCGAGGTGATGTCAAAGTGCGTGACACGACACCTCGTGATTCACGATGTACCGAGACGCGCAATCCGACGTGGTGTCAAAGTGCGTGACACGACACCTCGTGATTCACGGTGTACCGAGACGCGCAATCCGACGTGGTGTCAAAGTGCGTGACACCACACCCCGTGATTCACGGTGTACCGAGACGCGCAATCCGACGTGGTGTCAAAGTGCGCGACACCACACCCCGTGATTCACGGTGTACCGAGACGCGCAATCCGACATGGTGTCAAAGTGCGCGACACCACACCCCGTGATTCACGGCGTACCAAGACACGCACTTCGACACCACGCCAATGTGTGTGACATGGCACCGCACGATTCACGATGTACCAAAATGCACATTCTGACACGGTGTCAAAGTGTGTGACATGGCACCCCACGATCCGTGGTGTACTGAATGGCCACAAAAGATAAATAAACAATACTGATACTCACTGAGAAATGTGGGGCACCATAAGTGAGCTCCTGGGACCGTTGGGACGCGCTGAGTGGCATGTTTGTTAGCGGGTGCAATGGCCATAGTTCACGCCGTATGTTAATCAGTCCAGAGGAGAGTGAGCCTTGTGGAATAAATAAGCTTGAAATGCATGGAAGTCCGTCGTGGACAACAGAGAGACTAAGCCAAGTGCGATCCATCAGTGTTGTTGTCAACACCTTCGCGCTACCTGTGTGTGCATAGTTAAGTGCACGCTCAAGCATGGCAATCATCTCCAGTTCGAACGGATCAACAGAATAGCCGGCTTTCAAGGCAGGTTCGTGCTTGTTCCACAGATGTTCCAACAAACACGTCAGAGGATAGATTCCACAGCGGAACAAGTTCGAAATGACCTGACATGTCAAACACCCACGTTGGTATCGTGAGTACCTTAAAACACCAACAAATGAGATAGACAGGACAAACGTTTCTTTTCAGTACGGTTGAGGCACTTTTGATGGCATTCAGTACTGTGGGATGTGACCAGGCACGTCCCAATGGCGACACGATCTCCCGATAAATGATGCTGTGGTCATTGAGAAACAGATCATGATTGACACAAGGTAGTGATGATCAGAGAACGTACTCTCCACTCCTCATCCGTTGTGGCAGACGCTGCACATCCAAGCAATACGTGTTTTCAAAACGCATGCTTTGTGGTTGATCCTCGGCAGCAATCTTCTCAATACAGCGAACATGAGGGAGGTCGCCACGACACCGATGGAGAGTTTTTTCCCAACGACGTTTTCCTGGGATGGTGGAAGCAGTAGCGCCAGCAAGCGATGAGGTGATGAGTCCCAATTGTACCTCATGGAATTTCGCAGCATCACGAACACGATGTGAGATCTCGTTGTAAATCTGTGAACCCACGGCATGGAGAACAGGTGGCCCAGGTGGTGCTCTCCCATGCATGTCTGTTGCATCTGACGTGCCGTTCTCCTCGTCAGTCATGATCTGGTCTGAATCATGGTCTTCCTCGTCGCCCTCGTCTGACACGTTGTCTGAGTAGAGACCTGGCTCCGCTGGCCCAGGCCCTCGATGAGGATTGCGATAGCGAGGGTATCGAGATGGAACACAACGTTGACGACGTTCCTCCAGATGATCATCAGTGCGCCGGTCAGCTATACGCAACTTGTCATCCAGCAAATTAATCCTGCGGGCAAAGGCAGTGATAACACCGTCTGCTTGAACATTCCCGAGGGTCCTTGTGAACGCGAGAGGGTAAACGGTGTAATGAACATCATTGCGCACATGTCCAAAGTCGTCCGGTTCGCTTTCAAACAAGGTGTGCACCAACGAAAGATCAAGTAGCATGCCCAATGTTTTGTAGCGTACGATCCTTTGTCGGATGATGCGGAAACCATCTTCGTCGTAAGCATGCAAGACATCGCCAAAGTCATTCTCCAAGGGATAGCTGCGCAGGTCCACTTGGCATCGAGTCTCAGGTTCATAGGAATCATAGGCGACGGGGTGACGCGCCATGACCTCCGCACATGGTACATCTTCCCATTCTTCGACGTCAAGGAAGCTGAGAAAGCAACCTTCATATCAGATCGAAACAGACCAGATATGACGCACCTGATGTGTGATGCGATCGAGAACGCAAGGTACTTGATGTGGTTGTATTGGTGATCCCGTTTCCAAGAGAGTCTCTCTCCTGACGCGTGCGGAGGACAAAGTATGTTCTGATTTTGTCCGTAACGCATGGTGATTGCGACAGGCGTGTTGTCGAGAAGAAAACGGTCTGTCTTCCAGGATGGTGGGGCACGGCGAACCCAAGTGTCCCAGCAGTCCAGGAAACGCTCGTGCAAGACCTCGAGGTCGATTGCCCTCAAGGCAAACTCCCTCGACTGTTCGTTGTGTCGGTGGCTGGGACAAAGCTGGTCAGCGACAACGACTGTAGAGATAGTGACACGCACAATATGTCGGTCGCCTCGTTGACAGCATCATACGTGAGTGGGTCTGGATACGCACGTCGACATTTGAAGTCAGAAAGGAGCATATTGTCGAAGACATATGCGAAAAACATAACGAGCATGAGCCCATGTTTTGTCGCCAAGGCACTCGTGGACCGTGGAAGGCGTGGCCATGTGCCCGTCGCATTGAACGGATGGTCTGTGACCAGCCACTCGTTCGGGACCATCGCAATCCACACCTGTTCGTCTTGACGCGTACCGATGGCCATCAGGCGGCCGTGCGAGTCGAAAGGTAGTCGGGTTGCTCGACTTTCTGGCCATAGACGATGAATCCCGGAGAAGTTGAGGAAACACCGCCAGGTATGCTGGCTACGATCTAATGGAAGAACGGAATCAAGACCACGGCGATTCCCAATATACAGCACAAAGTCAAGGAAGTGCGGACCGACCGCAGGAACGACGTCATGGGCAGATGAATCGACCACGAGCATATCGTCGATCTCCATCCGGTGGCGTGCTGACAACGAACGGAGTGCACCATGCACGTCCCCCTTTTCGACCATACGCCAGAGTGATCGGAATGAGAGGGTATTGACCCTAGAGTTGTGGAACCGAGCGACGTGCTCGGCCCGGCCCAAGTCGATACCATGGTCGTAGACAGCGTTCTCGACGTCCTTCTGTCCGGGTGCGTCCTGTGCGGCCATCCGGATGGGGACTTCTGTTGCGTCGTACGGTACGTCATGGCCTCCGTCGTCAACAAGATCGTCCGAGTCACTATGGTATCCACACGTCAGGACAAGTGAACTTCCCACTCGGACACGCACCTTGTATGATCCCAGTCGTGTTCGCCATCGCTTTCCATCTGCAACTGATCCGACGTGTTGGCCAACGAGAAGGTGAACGAGTGCGTGTGCTTGCGACCGATATGGCAGTGACTGGGAAGCGTGGAACCGCAGCAAGGCTGGCACAATCCCACCGGACCCCCCTCATCAGAAAGCTTCACGTTCATCAAACGGTCGCTCGACTTTCAGACGGCATTCACAACGCCTACACAGACACTCTTACATACATACAGGTGATGCCAACGACGACGGTATCCTACATGACAACGGCGACCCGATCCCCTAGAGCGACAACAAACAAGGAAACAGGTTAGCTGGAAGAACGCGAGCATCGCGTCTGGAACGACACACACTCACCATAGACTATAGCGTACCGCCTTTACGCCTGGTACATAGCAGGGTCCAGGGCAGCAGGTTTCGATGACGTGGCCGAGCGAACAATCCTTGGGCGCGGTCGAGACTTGGCAGATGCAGACGGGGCTGCAGCGAGAGCCACAGTGCTGGCAGACGGAGTAGAGGAAGGGTGCATGGTCGACACACCCTCTGCTTTCTTGCGCTTTGCGACATGTTCTGTAGTTAGTAGCCGTGAGCCCACCGAAATGCGCGACGTCGACGCGGGACGTACTCGATGACGACTTCACTTTGGTCTGCACGTCGGAACGCTGTTCTACCGAGTGTGTCGACGACGTCGTAAGAGCACGATCCCGTTTGCGTGACGCATCTCTGGGAGGCGAGTCGAAAGCCAGAATGGGACTCGACGCCCGTGGCGGCGAGGCCGGGACATCCTTCTTGCGGACACGACGCGACCCAGAGACCGTCCGTTGTGGGTCATCGTCGCCCAGTGTCGTGAACTGCTTGATCAGGTCTTCCTCGCCCGTCTCCTCAGACTCCTCAGCGACCTGGGTGAGTGAGTGTGCCGTGTCAGCGTCCGCCTTAGTCTCCTGGGTGCTGGGGACCAATACTACGTGACGACCGCAGCGTGAGTGACCACAGAGGGAACAAAGAGAAGAGCGAACGCACCGACACCCGACGTAGACTGATCGCCCACAGAGATAAACTCGCCAAGCGAGTTGACGGGGAGGTCGTCACAGGTGTACATCGCGAAGTCGACGCCGGCGTTCTCCTGGAATCACAACATCAGAAAGAAGGAAGTATACGAAGACGGGTGAGACATGGCACGGACGACAACGCACCGACGACGTGTGTCCGTCACCCTCAGCGACCTCGGACAAGGGAGGCCATTCCGCATCCGTCGTGAAGTTCTCCGCGTCGACATCGCCGCCGCTGGCTTCCATGTCGTCGCTGGCGTTGGCGTCGTCGTCATCGCTCGTCTCCTGCTTGACGAACTTGAAGGTGTTCTCTGCGTCGCGCTTCTGACATGCGCTGACCCAAGCTTGATACGCCTCCACCAGCTTTTCAAGATGCGCGATGGATTCGGCCTTCGTCGCGACGTCCGGCCCTGATGCGGGCGTCATGCCGCGCAGCGCAAACTGCTCTGGTAAGTCATCTTCTCCGATACCTGCCTGGCAGCGAACAGTCAGGCGCAGCCTGTTTTCTTGCAGCAACGCCTCGGAGGGATCGAAATCTTCGGTACGTGTCTTCTTATGGCGTTGTCGGAATGCGTTCACGTTCAAGGCCTGGCATCGCCACACCCATCACGTGAGCGTAAGTCGGAACACAACGGGATCTGCTTTACCGTGGCGAGCGCACGGAGTGCTACGTGGACGTCCGGGTCCAGCTCGGGCTCATCCTGTGCCACGACGCCTCCCGTCGCATCGTCCCAAGCGCTCGGTAAGTTTTGTATACCGTCTAGTGCCCGCTGAGCAGCACGCTGCTGAGCACCCAGCGCAGCTTCCTTCTTCAATTTCGCCAGCTCATCCTCTACGACAAGGAAGGGGATCTCCCCGGCAGGCTTCGGTGGGTAAATTCCGTCTGGCCATGTGAAGCAGCCCTCAGGCGGTTTGTTGCCTTCTGACAGGATGCTGCTAGCGCCCTTCTTGGAACCCTGTGACGACGAGCCCAGTAAGTCCTTTAAATTCGTTTGAACCGCAGGAGCCGTCTGGCCAGGATCCTTCTTTTCCAGCAACGTTTCCATGACCCGCTGCAGGCAGAGCCGAAGGACCGTCCCACCGCCACGCGGCTGACAATAGATCAGCTCGTGTCGATAAGAAATGATCGTTGACGCCTCAAGGATCGCGGCCGCCGCAAAGGTACGCATCGTGCGAGAGAACGAGCCGGTCGGCACTGATTTCCACTCCCACGTCGTCCAATCAATCAAGCCAAGACCACGCCGTCCCACAAGACTCTCATCCGGCGAGAATCGTGACAATTTCTTCCACGGCGACGAGAAGCTGCTGGGGGATCTGTCGACAGCGACCGTCTCTTTGGCCTTGCTGGCCAAGATTATGGTGTGTGTTTCGCTCCACTCTAGATTCTTGCTTCGCAATGCTTTGTAGCCTCTCATCACCAGGTTTTTTTCAGCCTCGACTCGGCGGCGCCTTTCGACCTTGTCGGGGTCGTCGTCGTCGTCACATCCCTCGCTCTCCGAAGCGTCCTCGCCAGCGACCACGGTCTCCGCCTCGTCCCCAGCAGAGTCGGCAGAATCTTCATCCCCAGTGGGTTTCTTCGACTTCTTCGTGGGCGCTGACTTCTTCCCCTGTGCTTTCCCCTTTCCTTTCAACACCTTCGGATCGTGGCCGGTGACGGCGACGGTCGCTGTCCTCAACTCCTTCGATGGTCCACCACCAGGGTCAGCACCGAATAACGCGACCAGTCCTTTCTGGGTCCTTGGGTTTGACGGTGGCCTGAGGACGACCAGCTGCATCTCGAGGTTGAGTAGACAGGCGTAGTTGTTCCATAGCACGAAAATAACCTATGACGATCTGTCAAACTGTGTGATAAGAACACGTCGTCGACACACACCTTGCGAACTGCATGCAGGCGCTCGTTGTCTTTGATCTCCCGGTGGCAGAGAATGGCGCGCACCATCGACGCACTCGGGGAGCCCGGATTCCAGTACGTGCCGATAGCGCCATCGAACTCAACGAACGGCTCCCACCAGCGACAAAACTGGATCAGCCATGTGCGTCAGCATTGATCCATATCGCATGAACATACCTGCTCACCTCCAAGAGTCCGTGCGGGACAACACCCAACAGCTTGACCATATGGTCGAACACTCGGCGCGACAAGAATGGAACAACGATGTCCATCCTGGTGGCCATCGCGCCGTCCATACACGAACGGAACACCTTGATTTTCGTGACAGCTGTTTTCAAACACGCAAGGTCAGCCTTTTCGTCGTCTGCCAGTCCAACCGAGTCGTCAGTCATGCTTGCGATAACGCTCGGCAGCTGCTCAATGAGGTCCTGTAAGTAGTCTTTCATCGCAGCTTTCCAGCGATACGACGTTTGATTCGCAAAGAGATTCCCAGCCTCTGTATTGGGTCCTAGATGACGAGTAAAGGCGTCGTCGAAACATTCGCGGATGGCATATCCAGCCCCTCGCGCCCCAAGCTTCGTCACCCCCTCTGCGTAAAGCTTGACATAGATGTCTCCCAACTCAGACAACGCGTCCTCAGCACCCTGTGTCGGTTGTTGTGACTGCAGTAGCAGCCGATCGACGTGAGCGTCGTCGACGGCCATGTCGTTGAAACACAATGAGACCATCTTCTCCAGGTCAGTGGACATATAGGCGATCATCTGCCACCGGTGAGTTTCGATCCAATCGCTCTCGAAAACCACTTACCCCGCCCGAGGGCCCAAACATGATTGAATGAAGCTTCGACAGATTCATGTTGCCGACGCCATCGAACATATGGATGCCGATATGCTCCGTGTGCTGCATGAAGGACCAAAAATAATCCTGCTGCAAGAGCTGGGTCGATTTGCGAGCGGCCCCTCTCACTTGGTCATTCAGCTCGACATCTCGGTAGGTCTTGCTCTGTGTCCTTGTGGTTCGGAACTGATGGAGAAGTCCCTCTAACGGCGTCTGCTTATAGACGTGCTCGCTCACATTCTCCGACAGACGGAGACCGAGCTCTTCTGTGACTTTATCTACGCACGGCGTGAGTCCACGTCAGATGTCATGACTGTCATGCTCACCAGTGTCGTAGAGGACGACAAGCCACTGTCCACGTAGGGCAAGCGTCGCAAGAAGGGCATCGCGTTTGGGACCATGCGACGCGTCCTCTTGTAGAACGTCTCCCGCAGATATCTCGCTGGTATCACCTTTCTTCTCTTTCACGAGATCTTGATATTGCTTTTTCAGTGCTTTGGTCCAATCCTCACGGCGTGCAGTCTGTGCTGACCGCCAGCGGCGACAAGTCTCTTTTTCCCTCTCGCGACTTCCTTCAACGCCAGTTCCGGCACCTCCCGCAGCACGTCCTGACCAGGTGTGAACGTCTTCGTGTACGTGATCTCTTTTAAGTCTTTCTCGGCGACAACTAACGGGATCGCCTTCAGGACTGAGAATCGATCTGCGCCCTTCCTGAAAAACGACTGAACCAGGGCTTTGACCTGCTCGGCCCGCAGTGGGCGATCGTTCCAGCGGCCGAATTGGAAGTCATGCTTATACTCGAGTAAGTCGAGACGAGCGTAGCCAATGATTGACTGCTGCGCGAGAGCATCTAGCTTCTGCATGCGAAGGACGTTTTCTTCGAGGCTTCCTGGCGTTGCATCTGTGCAGACATCCCCTGGCTCGGCCAATTTCTGTATCACGCTCGATGGTGAGTACGCCGTACTACGGTGCCACATCATTCAGACTGACCTTCGCTTTCTTCTGTCCAGCTTCAACATTTTTCTTCTTGGCCATGGTTGTCTGTCTGGTGAGGCACGACACACACGCGTGCCGCGTCCTGTATCTTTGTTATCTTGGAAACTCCGCTCACCATCCTTCGTAAGGTAAGCTACACCGCTGCATCTGGAACAGTGATCTGACGCTCTCAGATCTACGTGGAACAGTGATCGCGATTCACGCACTACCTATCCGCGCACTCGGACACCGTGTCGAAGTGCGCGGAACAGGTCATCACGATTCACGAGGCACCCATCCGCGCACTTCGACACGGTGTCCAAGTGCGCGAAAAGGGTCGTCGCGATTCACGCAGTACCCGTTCCGCGCACTTCGACATGGTGTCGAAGTGCGCGGTTCATGAGGTACCCATCCGCGCACTCGGACACCGTGTCGAAGTGCGCGGAACGGGTCATCACGATTCACGCAGTACCTATCCGCGCACTTCGACACCGTGTCGAAGTGCGCGGAACGGGTCATCGCGATTCACGCAGTACCCATCCGCGCACTTCGACACCGTGTCCAAGTGCGCGAAAAGGGTCATCGCGATTCACGCAGTACCCATCCGCGCACTTCGACACCGTGTCGAAGTGCGCGAAAAGGGTCATCGCGATTCACGCAGTACCTATCCGCGCACTTCGACACCGTGTCCAAGTGCGCGGAACGGGTCATCGCGATTCATAAGGGGCGCATTTTAGGTTACACTCGTCTCGTGTATTCATCTACTGTATGGTGTCTATTTTATATCG
>JBBPLT010000897.1:0-11417 GCA_038089955.1 Strobilomyces dryophilus | reverse complement strand
GTTTGGACCTCCCTAAGCCTGCCCAGCCTTGATTCCAACACCTCCTCTCTCCCCAAGACTCCCTGGTGTTGGTTGACGTTCACATAAGGGGTAGCCTAAGACCTTGATGGTTTAGGGTTGTATCAACTACGGTCTTCACTGATCACAAAAACTTGACCTATTTCAAACAACTCCACAAGTTGAATCATTGTCAAGCCTGTTGGGCAATGTTCTTAGAAGACTTTGACCTCCTTTTTGTTCATGTCCCTGGGTCTAAGCTTGCCCCTGCTGATGCTCTCTCTCGAAAGGATGATGTCGACACCTCGGATGACAACGCCGCGGTTACCCTCCTTTCCGAATCCATCTTCACTCGTGCTCTCAACCTCTGCGTGCAGCAACACATCGCGGAAAACACAGCCCTCGACCCCACCGCTCGTCGCCTGGTCAAAGAATTGCAATCTGGGTTTCTCCCTCTCCCTTGCTCCACCCTCCATGATTGGTATTTTGATGGCACCAACCTTTACTTCAAGGGCTGCCTTTATATTCCCCCTGACCTATGTCAGGACCTCGTTCATTCTGTCCATGAGTCCCCTGTGGGCGGCCATGGTGGCATTTTCTGCACCCTCCACCTTTTACAGAAGGACTTTTGGTGGCCAGGTATGTCCACCTTTGTGCATCGCTTCGTTGTGGGCTGTGCCACCTGCCAGGCGGCCAAAATCAATACTCACCCCACTGTGCCGCCCCTCTCCCCTCTCGACTCTGCCACAACCCGCCCTTTTCAACAACTCTCTGTTGATCTCATTACTGGTCTCCCACTGTCTGCCAGCTTCGACTCTGTCATGGTCATGGTTAACCCATGGGCTTACTAAGGGGGTAATCTTTACTCCATGTTGTAAAAACCTGGATGCCGCAGGACTAGCCGATCTTTTCTTTCAAAACGTCTTTCCCCATGTCAGATTACATGACCGCCTTATCTTGGACTGGGGACCACAATTTGCCTCAGCCTTCGCGCGTGAACTTGCTCGACTACTTAACTATGATGTGGCCCTCTCTTCTGCCTATCACCCACAAACTGATGGCGAAACTGAATGTGCCAACCAGGAATTGGAAACTTATCTCTAGATCTTTTGCGAAGGACACCCAGAATGCTGGTCCTCCCTACTTCTGATGGCGGAATTCCATCACAATTCCTCTGTCCATTCCTCCACTATGAAAACTCCATTCTCCCTGATCCTCGGATATGAACCACGAGCTTATCCTCCAATAGGAAAAACATTCCTCCCTGCCCTAGAAACCTGTCTTTCGGAACTCGATTCCACAAGATCTGAAGCGTTGGCCGCCCATAAACGCTTACAACAAATCATGAGAGAATGGATTTTTCTGTGCCTTCCACGATGGAAGGTCAGTGATAGGGTGTGGTTGGACAACTGGAACCTCTGCATCAACTACGCCTCGTGGAAATTAGCCCCACAAAGAGAAGGACCATTTGAAATCACTCAGGTACTATCTCCCGTGGCCTTTCGGCTGAAACTCCCCCCAGGATGGAAGATTCATGATGTCTTCCATGCTTCCCTTCTCTCCCTGTTCAAAGAAACTGTAGAACATGGCCCAAACTTTCTCAATCCACCTCCCGATCTTATCTCCAGAGAAGAGGAATATGAAATTGAGGCAATACTCGCCCACCGTGGACCTCGAAACTGGAGGCAATACCTTATCTCTTGGAAAGGCTATGCTCCTTCTGAAAATATGTGGGAAACAGAAGGAAACCTATGGCACTCCACAGTGGAACTCCAGGACTATAAAAGGAGACACCTGTGCGACTTCCCTGCTTTCTGCAGCTAACAATGGCTTCCATTTCCATCAACCTCTCCTCCATCGAAATCTCCTGCCTCGTGTTCCTCCTCCTCCTTCTCACCCTGTTACAGTTACTTGAGAGGACGGCCCCATCCTTTCTTTTCCTCCCATCCCTAACTCCCCAACCCTCGTCTCAGACACCTCTACCCTCAAGGATGACCCTATGGAGACCTCTAGCTCCTCCATCCCTGCCCCACCTTGCCTAATACGCAGGCTACCCAAGATACCCAGGAAGGACGTCTAGAAACCCTTTGCCCTTCTATACACACTGTCAGAACCATCGTCGCCACAGCCAGACTGCACTGAAGCTTTTCCTCTTGTACTTCTACCACCTCCGTTTCTGTCGCTTCCACACGGAGTCCCGGACACGCCATTCTATTTCCCATGATCTGCTTCCTTTGATCCTTTGTTCCCCTTTCGGCCATGGACACCCGCACTCCATTTAGTAGAACCCTCAGACCTGAAGGTTCCCACCCCTTGCCTCACCAGTATATATAGTTGGGTACTTCCTCCCATGTTCCCTAGCTAGTTCTACGCATAACCAGTGTAGTAATCTAGTCCATTTCCATGCACTCATCGCGTGAAGACTGTTCGATCTAGCCGACGCTATCGAACCCTTGACCCTAGCCTTTACTAAAGGTTATTAGGGAGACGCCTCCTCACCTAGTCCACAGAACGTACTAGGCTTTGTCCACAAGACTTCACTCTACTTTGAGTGAGCGCTGCTAGGTTACTATGCAACCAGCGTAACACACCCTATGGAAGTTCTGGCTTGTGGACTGCCCCTGCTTGTTCCTGTTCTGCTACAGTGGACTCAGGTTCCAGTTTGGGTTCATTGCCCCAACAGACATGTCCAACCATGACTGGCGATACTACGACCCCTACAATAGTACTAATTTGGGTTGGGATAATAATGGGGACGAAACCAGATGGGGTGGTTGGGGAAACTAAGACGGATGGGGCTCCACCCCTATAAAACCCTCCCCTTCATCGCCGACCATCCCTCGTCTCCCCTTGTATAAAAAATTAACATGTCGATTCCTCCTCACTTCCCCCTGGTTGCCCTCCCATTAATTACCATCTGCCTCCTCTATGCCTCCATCCTGGGGTCACCCACCATCCTCTTCACCATCGAACAACTCCCAGCCTTCGTTGACTGTCCGATTTTCACCCTACTCATATGTACCTACCACGCTTACACGACCATCTGCCTTTGCCTTCAGCAATGCACTAGGGATGCGCCTCTTGTGGAAGACTCCCTCTACGAACTGCGAGGATTCATCCTTGATGCCCTCGAAGCTGCAGGATTCCGGAACCTTCTCTCTCTCCTCCCCTACCCCATGTTGGCCCCCATTCTTGCCCCACTCGTCGAAGACATGCCTCACGGCATCTGGGCCCTCTATGTCACCACCATCAATGGTGATGCCACCACCCTGCCCTTGCACTCCGTTCCCAGGGAAACACCTCCTGGGTCCCCCTCCTCCAGCATTCACACCACCTCAGTGGCCCCATCTGCAGAAGCTAGTATGCCTTCTTGCCCCAGAACTGTGACGCTGACCAGCCAAGAAAGTGAAAACCCCATCCCTGGCACCTATCCCAATACCACCCCAGCCCCATCCACCTGCTCTCTTCTTTACTTCCTCTCCGCATTGGCCAGACCTTCTGAGGGGCACGTCTGAGGATCTGTCATCTTCACTACCTCCTCGCGATCTCATCCTCTCCCGCGACATCCGTCCTCCTCCCCTTCTTCTAATTCACTCCGTGGGTGTCATGGGGCAACTCTGCCACCCCCTTCCATGGGTACCCATCGACGATGATGCTACATCTGCCATTCACGCGACCATGTACGCCCCAACTGCCCCTGTTTTCACTGTGCCATCTGTCGACAAACTGCCCCTGGACATCTTCACTCCTCTTGCCCTGAACATGTCTGCCTCTCCTGTGGTATACGTGCCCCAGGCCACTGCCCTACCGCTTGCCCGATCTGCCCGCTCCACCCCCATCCTTGAGGGAGGAAGTGATTGAGTCAGCATCTCAATTCTATGAGGAGGGTAATGTTACAATCACCCCCGAAGAGCAGGCTTTCTTTCAACAAGAGTTCGCTCGGTTCCTTGACAATCGGCCCCTTTAGACGTCTCAGTATATGCCGTCAGTTGTTTCTTCTTTTGTTCTCGCTCTCCGTAGCTGCCTTGTTGTTCTGTATTAACACTGTGTTCCGTTTCCCAACCCTTCACCCAGAACCCGTTGCCCTTCCGCATTCCATTCCTCTTTTGTCTCTGACTTGATCTGCAGTAGTCTGATTCCTTCCGCACAGACATCTGTTTACTCCTCTAGGGTATCTCTCCTTTTGGCCCTCATAGTTCCCACCTCCATCCAGAACATATAAATATCCAATGCCCTGTACTTGTAGCCCTAAGCTAGTTCTACACAATCCACGCTAGTTCCTAGCCACCGCTTGCTTCAGGGTTTGAGTCAACATGAGATCCCTCTAGAAGTCTTCGTTCCACTTGCGATGGAACACTGCTAGGTTCTACGCATCCATGTAACAGTTCTATGCCTACCAAGCCTAGTAATCTAGTTCCCATTCCACACATTCCCTACATGTGAGACTCCTGGTCTAGCTGTCACTACTGAACCTTTTGCCCTAGGACTAGCCATTGCTACCTAGGAAAGTTTGTCCCTGCTGTTCAGCCGTTTGCTGCAGCAATCTCATTTCGTCTATAAGACTTCACTCTACTTTGAGTGAGCGCTGCTAGGTTACTATGCAACCAGTGTAACACTTACTATCCTTGTTTCAGATCTTCCATACCCATGACCAACCTGACTGGCCTTGATAACAAAAGTCTGAATAGGTTGGCTGGGGAAGATATTCCCAAGCTTGACAGCAATTCAGACAATATCAATTTGACTAAAGACCATTCAGTCATACATTACCATCTTTTGATCTTTGTTTCACTCCAAGATTAGCCTGGTCCTTTCTTGCTCACCTTGCTCTTATTTGCTCCATTACTTACTATACTGACAAAATACAAAGATAAAAACTGAAAAAGATCAAACCAAAAAATATAGTCTGTCTCTTGCTATCTCTCTTTCTTCTCTCTTCATACCTTATGTACTTTCACTAATGATTTGTTTGCATTTCAAATGTGCTATAAAATGGCAATCCTTTCTGCAGAGGACAGCAGGTGTAGGTCTATGGGTGCATAGGCTTGACCAAGATGGAGGCCTGAGACATTTGCTGAAGTCCAAGAAGCTCTAGGATAGGCTAATGCTTGGACCAAAGGTGTAGGAAAGTGGAGTCTGAAAACTCTGAAGTGCAGTCAAGGATGAAGAGGTCAAGGAGAGGTCAAGGATGGGGGAAAAGAGGTTTTCAGATAATAGGATGGGTTTTTGGGCAGTCTAATAGGTAGTAAATGGGTGGTAGAAGGTAAGGTAAAGGAAGATACATATGTAAATACACTAAAAGTCCTTAAGTAGGCCCAAGAATGTCAGGCTTTGTAACCTAAAGTATGGAATGCTGCTAGGGACAGGGGAACACCTAAATAGAGTGGTCTAAAGTAAAGAGAAGTGGTCCAAGAGCTGTAAGTTGGACCAATGCATAGTTTGGACTATGGGAAAAAATCAGTCTTTGTCAGTCTTAGCTTCAAGAACATTGGTCTTATAAGGCACAAGGCCTGAGATGGTTTTGGAATGATTGGATCATTTCTGGGCAAGGTCTAGGAGCTTAGGATGGTATGTGGACAATGGGAGAATACATGGATAGCACCATAAAGTGAGCTAGCATTCTACAGCACACTGAGGCACTGTGCCCCTTACTTTCATAGATCATAGAGCAATGAATCAAAATGCTATAGACTGACTATAGACCAAACACAGACTGATGATGAAAATCAGCAGGTATAAATGAAGGAAGCAGCATGACAAAGACAAGTTAGGTAGTACCTCACACAATTCTCCTTATGTTTCATTTTCTCACTCATGCTCACTTTTAAACCAGACAATATGATTTATTCATACAAGAAAAAAATACTATTGACAGCAGTGTGACTATCTAATCCCATTCAGATGGCTTGGGAATTCCACTCAAGTCTTTTGAAATTGCCCCAAGTTCCACAAAGATTGTGTCTTGTTGAACTTTGAGGCACTTCATGTTAGTGTACAGCTAGGAAAGCTGCACCTCAAGTGTGTTGACCTGGTGCATTACCACTTTAACTAGGCACCACTCATCCTTTGGTGCTGTCCTGGCCTTCTCTTGCCTGCCACTTCTTCAGTGCTGGTTCAAAATCTATCAGCTGCATATTAGCCTCATAAAACAAAAACTAAACCAATCAATTACCTTTTGGTTGCACAGCTACCCTTCTTGCAGCTGCTTATCCCACAGACAGTGAGCACTTGAGCTGCTGTCTATTGCATTGCACACACACTGTGCTGGGCCCAGGATCACACATCCAGCTCAGGCTAGACTGGTTACATTGGTCACACAACACCTAGTTCACTAGCCAAGGGCCTGGGTGAAACTTGGTTTACCTGGGACAAATACCATGCAAAGCTTCTTCACCTTCACCTTAGCATTGTTCCCCTCTTTATTATCATGTCCTCTCTAAAACAAACTTTAGTCTGACAATATACATGATCCTTTTACCACACACCTTCTATACTGACAACACAGCCAACTGCCCATCCAACACCTCCTGGAATTTCACCCCAGGTACTTGGGGCACCATACTTTGCTCCATCTCCTTCATGTTCATTGCTGTCCCTTGGATCACCACCACCTCTTTCTTAGTTAGCATAGTGCCTATTTCATCTTGTGTTGGTGCCAAGGAGTTTTGTTTATTCACTCCTCAAGCTGTTATTTAGCCTTGTTTAGTCAGACTGTTGTTTCCTCAGTGAGTGAAGTATCAAGCATCAGTGCACCCACTCCTTGGGCTGCCATTCCCTATAGATCCTATGGAACAATGCAATCAGCCATATCTCTAGACTGAATCATGCTCACTATGGCTATGTCCATCTGCTTTGCCCACATATCTTGTTTTTTGCAAAGTTTCACCTTGTTGTCTAGTATTATTTGTGCTTTGGTGTCCAACCTTTTGGTGGCCTGGTGGAACTCATCTTGAATCTTTATCTGATGGGCCATATCCACATCTGTGAGTGTGTGTACCTTCTTAAATCAACTAGAGAATAGAGACATGGTGGGTGATGAAGAAAAAATAAGGGGAGATGAGAAAGAAGGAAGAGAGCAATCAGATTTCACTTATGGCAATGTATTCACACTGATTCAAACTCTGCCCCATTATTCCACCTTGGAGTTCAACTGGTCAGGTGATCTGCATAACTAAGGATAGTCAGCAGCAAAGTTCCTCATGGATGTAGAGATTAGTATGTCTCTATGGTTACATTCATACTTTCCCACACTCCATGCCATATCTACCAAACTCCCCTAAGACATCCTACCTTTCCCCAGGACTCTCTAGACCTAGACCAATTGTTATGCTAGTTGCATAGTAATCTAGCAGCGTTCACTCAAAGTAGAATGAAGTCTTATAGATGAAGCTTGAGAGTGCTTAATAGTGATGGTGTAAGATCCTTAGTAGCAGTGGCTAGACTAGGATTAAGGGTTCAATAGCTATGGCTGAATCAAAGGTCTCATGTGTATATGGATGCATGGAAGGGAGGCTAGATTACTAGGCTTGGTAGGCATAGAACTAGCTAGGGAACATGGGAGAAAGTACCCGACTTATATACGGAGGTAGCAAGGGGTGGGAACCTTTGGGGTTGAGGGTTCTACTAGATGGGGTGTGGGTGTCCATAGCTGAAAGGAGATAAAAGGACCAAAGGAAGTGGATCATGGGAATGGGATTACATGTCTGGAACTCCGTGTGGAAGAGAGGGAAGCAGAGTTTGGTAGAAGTACAAGAAGGAAAGGAAAGAATCAGGAAGTGCTGATTGTGGTTATGCATTGGAAGGGTGAAGGGTTTCTAGGCATCTCTTCAGGGTATCTTGGGCACCCTATGCACAAGGTGCAGTGGGGCGGGTGTATCGGGATTAGAGGTTTCCATGGGGTTGTTGGCGGGAGAGTCGGAGATAGGAGGGAAAGAAATGATGGGGCCATCCTCTCATGTAACTGTAACATTACCCTTATCGTAGACTTGCTCTACCTGAGCAAACTCAGACCTGTCCAGGGTGGGGTGGGGAATCAGAGGAATGAAAGTGAAGGGGTAAGCCATTGGGTTGGTTTGATTTTGTAATGGGCAATGAGGAAAGGAATCACCTGAGGAGTTATGGCAGCAGCGAGGGCAGAAATAACAGGGGCACCAAGTCATGGTGTGGTCGGTGCTGTGACAGATGTGGCAGGCAAAAGATTGTTGGGGGATGCAACAAGTGGAAGTGAAAGACATGATGAGTTGGTGCAGAAAACAACCTCAGTGCATTCAGTCTCTTTATACATTTGGGAAATCTTGGAGGTGCCATTTCTGGTAGTCACGGAGTTCTGCTGCAGCATGGCGAAGCTTGTCTGCAGGTTCCCATGTGTTTTCTGCTGCGAAGTAGCCCTTCCAGGAGACCAAGTACTGCCTTTGGTTGCATGATCCGTGGTATGCCAGGATGGCCTCTATTTTGTATTCTTCGTTCCCATCAATAAGGTCTGGTGGGGGTTATGGAAATTGGGGCTGTGCTCGTTTGTTTCGTGAAAAGAAGAAGGGAGGGAAGCATGGAAGACATCATGAATCTTCCATCTGGCAGGGAGTTGAAGGTGAAATGCCATGGGGGAGAGGACTTGGGAAATTTCAAAAGGTCCTTCCTGTCGGGGTGCTAGTTTCCGAGAGGCGTAGTTGATCCATAGGTTCCGGTTGTCAAGCCAGACCCTGTTGCCAACTTTCCATTTGGGGAGTTGCAGAAAGATTCATTCCTTCATGATTTGCTGCAACCATTTATGGACCACAATTGCTTCCATTCATGCTGTGAAGAGGAGTTCCAGCCGGGTTTCTAATGCTGGGAGGAAGGTTTTTCCAAGGGGCAAATATGCCTGGGGTTTGTATCCAAGGATCAGAGAAAACAGTGTTTTCTGGGTGGATGAATGGATGGAGGAATTGTGGTGGAATTCTGCCATTGGGAGAAGTGATGCCCATCGTTCCAGGTGTCCTTTACAAAAGATCTGGAGATATGTTTCTAGTTCCTGGTTAGCCCATTCTGTTTCTCCATCCATTTGTGGATGATAGGCAGAGGAGAGAGCCACGTCATATTGTAGGAGTCAGGCAAGTTCTCTAGCGAAGGTGGAAGCAAATTGCGGACTGCGATCAGAGATGAGGTGGTCATGTAGGCCAAAGTGGGGGAAGATTTTAGTGAAAAAGAGTGTGGCAAGGTCAGCCGCATCAAGAGTTTTGTAACAAGGGGTGAAAATTACCCCCTTTGAAAGCCCATGGTCTACCACGACCATGATGGAATCAAAGCTGTTGGAAGATGGTAGGCCAGTGATGAGATCGACAGAGAGTTGTTGGAAGGGGCAGGTGGCGGTGGTGGAAAGAGGGGAGAGCGGCAGAACTGTGGGATATGTGTTTACTTTATTCTGTTGGCAGACAGTGCAGCCATTAACAAAGTGGTGGATAAACATACCCATGCCGGGCCACCAGTAGTCCTGTTGAAGGAGCTGGAGGGTGCAGAAAATGCCGCCATGCCCACCAGCAGCAGATTCATGGACTGATTTAACCAAGTCATGATGTGGCTCTGGGGGAATATAGAGACGTCCTTTATAATAGAGGTTGGTCTCATTGAAATACCAATCCTCCTTGTGGGTCCGGGGGAGGGGAAGAAAACCAGAGGCGAGGGTGCCGATCAGGTCCTGAGTGGTTGGGTCAGTCTTTGTGTTTTCCTTGATATGCTTGATAATACAGGTATCAAGGGCTTGGACAAACATCTGGTCAGGGAGGAGCATGACATCCAAGTTATCATCAGAAGTGTCAATGTTGTCTTTGTGGGAGAGAGCATCAGTGGGGGCCATCTTTGACCTGGGGACATGGATAAAGAGAAGGTCAAAGTCCTGGAGGAACATCATCCATCACACCTGCTGGTGAAAGAGCTTGTGTAGGGCGCGGAAGTAGGTGAGGTTTTTGTGGTCAGTGAAAACAGTGATCATGCATCCAGTTCCCTTGAGGTAGTGGGACCAAGTTTTGAGTGCCTTGATGACCACAAGGAGTTTGCTGTAGAGACTGGTAGGCCTCTATGGTCATATCATCCCTTTTTACCATATCCTGACCACATACACCTTTTCCTGAGCCTTCTTGCCTCTCTTATCTCACTCTGTGCTCTTTTACCTTAGACCGAGTACATCAACCGATGACTGGGCCAAAGCTGGTCGCACCAGTCCTGGTTTTCTGAAGACTGGTCTGTTCGACCAGCCTGGCGGCTCGGTTTTCTTATCTCCAGACTTTCACACGTATGTTCATTTTCTCATTACCATTGTCTTGGCGTCGACCTTAGAGTCAGCAACCTTGTTTTCTCTATTTTTATCCATTTCTCCATTTATCTTGATAGATTTATCTACTTGTTGTCAAGTCTCGGCACACCCAGACTATATAGCGATGTAGTTAGACTTATGCAATCCAGCTTCTGTTTGGCTCACAACCACTGTTCACCGTCTTGGCCTGTTGCTGACTACCGTCACCATCACCATTCACCAACTCGGCCCATTGCTGATTACCATCACTGTCATTGCTCACCAACTCAGCCCATCGCTGATTACCATCTCCATCACTGTTCACACTCCCGCTCACAACCGTCCCACTGCTTGCTTGTCCCAACATCGTTCTCACTCAAAGACCAGCTCACTGGTCTCATTCTATGCTCACTGGTCTCGACTGTTACAGTTACACAAGAGGATGGCCCCATTCTTTCTTTTCCTCCCATCCCTGACTCCCCCACTCTTGTTTCCGACCTCTCCTTCCTCGACGATGAACCCATGGAGACTTCTAGCTCCTCCACTCCCACCCCACCATGCCTAGCGCAAAGGTTACCCAAGATACCCAGGAAGGGTGAGTAGAAACCCTTCACCCTTCCACGCCCGGCAAGCCACAGCCACCGCAGCAAGACTGTGCCGGACTCTTCTCTTCCTTGTACTTCTACCGACTCCGTTTCCATCGCTTCCACACGGAGTTCTGTTACACTGGTTGCGTAATAACCTAGCAGCACTCACTCGAAGTAGAGCGAAGTCTTATAGACAAAGCTGAGTACGTTCTGCATACAAGGCAAGGATCTCCCTAATAACCTTTTGGCGAAGGCTAGGGTCAAGGGTTCGATAGCGTCGGCTAGATCGAACAGTCTCACGCAAGGGGTGTGTGGAAGGTGGACTAGATTACTACGCTGGTTATGCGGAGAACTAGCTAGGGAACATGGGAGAAAGTACCCGACTATATATACTGGTTAGGCAAGGGGTGGGAACCTTCAGGGTAGAGGGTTCTACTAAATGGGGTGCGGGTGCCCGTGGCTAAAAGGAGACAAAAGGATCAAAGGAAGCGGATCATGGGAAATGGAACAGCGAGTCTGGAACTCTGTGTGGAAGTGATGGAAATGGAGTCGGAAGAAGTTCAAGA
>JBBPLT010000896.1:0-11421 GCA_038089955.1 Strobilomyces dryophilus | reverse complement strand
AAGGGCGGAGGTTTTAGCCAAAGTGTCGTACCAGGGTGTTCCGGTCCAATCAGAGCCCTCGTAGAGCCTCGCGTAGCCCTCGCGAAAGTCTCAAGCGCATAACGTGATATACTCCGGTTTGCAGATGCAGATGTTGTACTGTGAAAGTACAAACTTAGGGAACCAACAGATCTTTGAGCTCCGGTTTGGCTCCGGATGAATTCTGTCCAGCATATCCAGCATGTGTACTCGAATCCTTGACCATTTTGACCACTACTATTGTACGCGGCAGGCGATTTATTCGGGTCGGACTCCGTTATCCTTGACGTCAGGTGACGGTAGCATGTTATGTCGTTTCATGCATATGATCTCCCAATTTTATCAGGATCTTCCATTACCGTATGCGGCGCCAACTTTTGAAAAGTGTTATTTTTCTGCTCCCTCCCCTGATATGGTCGCTGAGCTCTCTTCTCGTATGCCTCTGTATCGGTTCGATGACCCCGACGACGCTGCGTACCCTGAGTCACAAAGCGCCGTCGCCGAAGTAAGATGGAGCTTTAGTCGACTCGAGCTCTTGGAGCTATGCTCGGCTCTCCGCTTTCACCAGCAGAACAAAAAATCCTTGTCGAAGCAGGACTGTCTCACCGCTTACTTGGTCGCGGTATTGAACTTACACAGAAGTAGACCAATTCGAACGATGAAGATGATCGTTAGCGTAAGTGAATCTATTTTACTTGAGATGATGATGATGCACCCGTTTTCAGTACCGTCACATAAAAGCTTCCTTCGTGAAGGAGAACGTCGCTGGTAATTTGTTTCTGATTGTTGGTATACTTCATTGGTTTCTCCGTGAAGTGGGTTCATGAACACGACTTGATCAGATTCCTGCCAGTGTCCCCGAGGATTTGCCTGGGGTTGCGTCAGCCGTTCGAGATGCCGTTGCACAGACCCGTGACCCGGACTTCCTCTACATCCTCGAATCCTTGAAAAGTGTATACATGCTCGGGGCCGCGAACACTGGGAAATGGTACCCTTCCATGTGCCATGCCGATCTGGTCGTCAGTGGGCTCACGTAGGCTGGGTAATTCTGCGATACGACATAAGGTTGATCTTCGTGTCAGGTTCGATTGGTGTAGCGCTCACTTCGGATGTCCTGATGGCACTCGGTTTCACACAGATGAGTTCTACATGAATGGGTTGAGGTTCTTCAAGACGAACCCGGCGAAGGGTACATGGCAAACTCCTGACTCAATTGACATCTCGCTGGGAGTACCTGCAGAATTGAAGCCAAAGATAATGGAGACTCTTGCTCGGGGTGTCCGCTACATGCTCGACATGGGACGTTTGCGCTCGAAGCTGTAAGAGCCAGTATGATGTCGTAGCTTGCATCGATTTTTTTTTTGAGGACGTTAAACAGTCCTCTGTAGCTGACCTTTACTTATAGTATGAATGTTTATTTATCCGGTCTTGTCGAACGAGAATAACCACTATGAAAGGATTAAACAAGGGAGTCATGGCGGAAAACTACAGTACAGCCAAGGACCAGAGACGAGTACGATGTATAGCGCAGTTGAGAACTCGAGGGTGCACAGGCGACATAGTATTCAAGGAGCGTGAGCCTCTGGCATTATATGCCGCCTGAGAAGCTTCACAGGAAATGCAGAGGGCAGTCGTCAGAAGGAAACCCTTGCAAATACGATGATCGACCGAATTCAACCGCAGCCGCAAGCGGGATTTGATCAACTCCGCCACAACGAAAGGAAGAAATCTTGAGTACCTCCAGAGAAGCGAGTTGTTAGCAAAGAGATTGAGTAAATCGGCTCCCTAGTAAGAACAACGGAATCTCGTCGACCCCCCATGATGCAAGAATGGGTACTGTAAAGTGTTTTGTACACGCTGGTGGGATTCCTGTTAGCGACGACATCTCGACGAAGGATGTATGGGGCCCAAGCTGTGAGAGGAGGAAGTGGTGGGAGTCCTGAGACCGCAACTGGTCAGTGCTCAAATAGCGCCAGGTTCCCGCAAAGACGATCTAGGATTAAATTGTCTAAAGTCGACGCGACATGAACAACCTTCTGTGCTATACGACGCCAGAAGCTGCCGGCCGAACGGCGTCCTCGTCTCTGCCTGTTATGTTCATGGTCCGTGAGCATTCCACCCACACGCGGCACCGCGAGCACGCAAGAAAAACACGACCCACCCTCGAAAAACTTTTCCAGAAACGTGCGCTGTGGCCTCCCGTCCACCTTGAGAAGAATACCCATCACGTGGTCGGTCTGCTTCCAACAATTGAGGGTCTCCTGGAGGTCCTGGCGGCTCTTGTGTATGAGAACCTCGATCGCGCGTGGATCGGAGACGTGCCGGTTGGCTTCGAACTTTTGGCGGATGCAGTGCCGGACGTAGGCGGGCGTGACGGGGATGGCGTACAATGTGACGACTTCGGGGGCCTGTGTGCATCCCGAGAGCTCAGCGGGGGTGCTCACACGGAGACGAGCTCGACTCACGGCTCGAATCCAGCCTCTGTAAAGATCAATAACGCGCCTACGAGCATCTTCTTGGCTGCTCGACATGCGCGCGGCCTGCGCCAAACGGGACGGAATCGTCGTCATCTTCGAGTGCTTGTTGACGGAGAACCAACTCGGGCAGACTCGACGACGCCGTGGATTAGTCAGCGATGATGTCCTGTGACTACTAGAAACGCCCTGCTTATCTCCCTTGTACATACTCCACCATCACACATGGTCAGAGGAACAGGCGAGTACAATCCCCGCGCCAGTTATGAGCTGCCGAAATAAATCATGACAGGAAAGTTCGGCAAGGCCAAGCGCGGCGGCGGTAGATCCTTCAGGTGGGTATACGCGTCCTTGTGCATGGCGGAGCATGAGATCGTATGGTGCTGACCGCGTGGATGACGTGTCCAGTCGTGATATGGCATTTGATACCGGTGACGGAGCCGAACTGGAATCGTATTTGTGCTTTTATCGCTCGGGTCCGGACTATAGATTCATGATTGTGTAGGTCTCGTCGTAAGAACGCCGTCCACGTCGATGGCGACGACGACGATGACGACGAAGACGAAGACGACGCAATAGAGGAGGAAGAGGAGGAGGAGGAAGAAGAAGAAGAGGCAGCTGGGCCCGATACCCAACAACTGGAGATGACACGTGCCGAACGACGTGAACTCAAGAAGAAGCAGGCCGCTCAGAAACAAGCGAAAGCGTTGGATGAGGACGACGAGGATGCAGATCTCATCAATCCGAATCACATTGAGAAAAAACTCAACATATCTGACTTGGGCACGAGAGAGCTGACTCGCAAGGAAAGGTCGGTCAAATATGTCTTGTCTGTGTGTTTTGCGTGTTGATCGCAATATTGTGGCGTGTATAGGGAAGCTAAAGAGAAACAGGATGCCAAGGATCATTATTGGAAAGTATGCAGACACGCCCGTCAGATTTGACGATGTATCTCATTTGAACCATTCGATCATCTAGCTTCAACGTGCTGGCAAGACAGACGAAGCCAAGGCAGATCTCGCTCGTCTAAAAAAGATTAGAGAAGAGCGCGAGGCAGCCCTGGCCAAGCGCAAGGCAGAAGCGGAAGGTCCGTACCTCCCCCAATTATACGTCCGAACATCGACAGACCACCCATACAGCCAAAGCAGCAGAGATAGAGGCAAAGAAGGCCGCCATGGCCGGGAAGCGTGTTTAATCTTGTGTAGTGACAACTTGTTTTATTGTTGTACCGACACTCGAATCATCATTGAACTATACTTACCTTTTGCTAGTAACTGAGAGTCAACGCGCGAGAAGGCCACAGCTGGTGGACAGGCGGTTCAGCAATTTGGATGACATGATCGACAGAGCAGAGCAGAGTAGGACTGGCATCACGGAACCTTGACCGATTTATGATGCAGCCCGTCGGTTGTGGACCTCTCGGATGCTCAGTCGGATACTAAGGTGACGTCATGAAGAGTGACAAATTTCCTGTCCCGGGCCGATTCCCGACCCGTCATTCTACTCCCACTTTGCAGGCCTCCACAGTGGTGTAAATGTCTTCTTTGCGCCGGGCGTCGGTACGTCTTCTGCCTGGAATCCAGGGCTCGCGACTCAGCTAGTAAAGACGCGATAAACCTCTTCTCTCTTCATCACCCTGAAATTCTCCTTCGCCCGATACGCCCGGGACCATCGTTAACCACACTCCCCGCATTCAACCTCCTGCGCCTGGCGCGCTGTCGCGCGTCCCGTAGTACGCCGAACAGACGTGGTTTACTTCTGGATTTCACAGCCCGTATTGCACTGATGGGCATCGGAGGTTCCAGAAGGCGGCAAGTGCCTTCTTCGCGAAAGCGGTGATGCCAGAGGGGTTAAGGTGCGAGAAGAACGGGAAACGGACTCGCAGAGGCCCATAGACAAGCTTTCGTTGGTCGACGCCGCGGTCTCAGACTGAGAGTCGCACTCGGAGACGGACGCTCATGGACTGGATCGTCGCGCCGCAAGGGTACGACCACACTTACGAGGTACCGTTCGCTCGTCGTACCGATCCTGCGCGTTGCTTCATGCCTCTCTGACGTAGCTCATTCTCAACTTCGAAATGGCCCGTTTGTGGACGCGCAGCGACTGGTCGTGGAGAATGCATCAAGTCCGTCATCCGCGTTTCACTGCCTGCCTGGCGCTGACTCGGCGCAGGTAGACGAACCATTTCATCGCGTTCAAATAGCTGCTCCGCTCGAAACCTGTCCTACGTGCCAAGTGGGCGAGCGCGTCGAATCGTGTCAGGCATGGATGGAGAACATCACACATCAGATGAACAACGTACGTCGTGTTCGCCATCTTGTCTCTGACGAGCGGCTCGATCGCAGACGTGCTGTGGTCACGAAACTGCCCAAGATGCGATGCAGGTGTTTGGTGGACGGGGGTGCCATGGGGTGGGCAAGATCATCGACAACATGAGTAGCCGCCCTCTTTTCTTCCTTTCCGGGTTCGACTCGTCGACCGATAGCTCCACACCGAACGCCGCCTTTCCTTGCTAGCATGGAAGACGTGCTGGGAGGCCTAGGTGTCCGACAGGCGATTCGCAAGAAGCCAAGACTCGGAGGCGCGATTGTAAGCGATCGTATGAGGGGTACCACTCGATCGCTGGAAGTCGGACGGTCAATGCGCAAGGTCACGATGCATCGATGGGTTTCGATCACCATCAAGCTTTCCTTTATCCTCTCACTAACAGTCTACATCGTGTAATACATATGAGCATGCGATCACCTATAAATATTCCTCGTACTTCCTGCACTCGGCATAATTCTATCGCACTCCAAATCGAAACCGCCACCTCGAGCGCGACTCTTACAGCTTGGTATACGCACCACATTTCCTACGCCAGCGCTCCTCTGCCTCACCCCACACCAACTCGGACTCGCTCTGCCACGCCCACGCATCCACGATAGACTGACGTATAGAATTGAGCTCCTCCGGAGTGCCGTGGACAGGAACGGTGCCGTCCGCACAGGAAGTGAAGCTATAATACCGACCGACGTTCTGCGATCGCTGCACGATGTCGTTTGCAAACGGCAGGCGGTCGTCTTCGTACGTTTTGAGCGCGTCGGCCACGTTCCCCAAATGCGTCGACTCGTGCGTCAACAAGCGCCCCAGCACATACGCGTCCTGGTGGCGTAGCGAGCGGTGAATCGACGTGGTCAAGGGTAATGATTGGACTACGTACTTCCATCGCCTGTCCAGCGCCAGCTCCAAAATGTGGTTCCATTGCGTGCGCCTACCGCGTGTTCGATGACTTCTTCCTTTACCCTAAGCTAAGACAAGACTTACTGCATCTCCAAGCAAGGCAACCTTGCCGTCTACATAGCGAGGTAAAGGTCGGAGGGAATGCAAGGCCCATCTTGACGGTTTCTCGACGCACTATGACTGCGTCAGGAAAAGAGCGATGGGCGGAGACGTCGTTGGATACCTTCACCAACGCCTTGCAACAAACGTCCCAGTCTTCGAATTGATCCGAGATCTCTTTTTCAGAAACATCCGCTACCCAACGGCCCTTGAACGGTTTCCCGAATGCAGTATAGTCGTGACAAAAGACAACAACGTTGATCAGTCGCCCCTGGGAAACGGGGTATGCTACGATATGCTGCACGAATGTGAATCGGTTAGCTGCGACGGGTGTAGGGTTACGCGACCCATACTTTATTCCTTCCAAGATGCTGGATATAGAAGTAAGCATCGCACTTGCACGAACCGACGGCGTGGCTCACCAACGTCAGACTAGAGGGCGGTTCGGTGTCGGGGTACTCCTTCAGCAGCTTCGTAGTCGGGACTAAACTCCTGTAAACCAGGATACCCGTCCATACAGGACTGATACATTCCAGCAACCTCTTTCTGGAATCATCGTCTTGGATGGAGGAAGCGAGCTTCCTGTACATGGTTGTGCGCGTCGCCGAATGAATTCCGTCTGCGCCGATCAGCACGTCCGTAACAATACTGGAGTCGTCGGAGAAATATAGCGTTATCTTTCCAGTTTCAGCATCAACGTGGTAAGACTTGAGCCTCTTTGATGTATGGATTTTGCAAGAAGCGGGAACGTGACGCAAGAGAAACTCCACCATATCCTTTCGGTGGACGGTCAACGTCCCACCTGCAAGACGAACAAATTCGGAATCACAATCGATCGCCGAATAAATGACTTGACATTTCAAAGGCCTTGAGAACCAACGATACCCATCCGGTTGATCAGACTTTCTGAAAGTTGGGCCTAACGTTAAAAGTAGTTGCATATAATTAAACTGGCGTATGAAATTTGGACGAACCGGTGTTTTCCTGTGGAGGCCTGGTAGCCAGCCTGACAAGCTCGTCATACAACCCGAGCTCTTTCATGACGACCATGGTCCTCCCGAAAAATCCAATTCCAGCACCAATTGTGGTGATTGTAGGACCAGCTTCAAATATCTCCACCGGTAAGTTCCCATGTTTCCCGATGACCAAAGCCAGCGTCAGCCCGCCTATTCCTCCCCCACTAGAACGAGGTTAGCTCCGCAGAGCATATTACATCGAAGTGCAACCCACCAGATGGACACACGAAACGCTGACTTCATGAGGGCGTGACTGTCAGGTACAACGGTGGCAATTGACTGCGCAGGGTCGGGCGCTAGCAGGACTCGTATTCCAGGACACAGCTGCCGAGATGATGGGCCTGTGGGAATGCTAGAGCTAAGTTTTCGCTAGCAATGATGACCTGATCACAGGGTCTCTTGCTCTGCTTTGATCAGGCTAAACTCTTTGCCAGCACCTTGGAGGACCGTTGATATGGTTAGCTCCAGTTAGCCGGAGTCACCTGCTTGATCTCGTCAGCGCATGCAGTGTCCTCCCGTCATACCTCCGCCAGCCTAAGGCTGAGCCTTGGAGGTAGGAGTGGAAAGCGAACATGGAATTGAACCAAGAACGACCCGAAAGCGCGCGGTGAGCATCCATTAGGAGTTGAGGCTGTGTAGGACAACGCAGTTGGGGTAGCTTACACAACACAGGCTCCCGCGCGACCAGTCCGAAAGTCGGACGAGCAGTCGAGTCGTGAATTGTGATGCATCCCCGCAATGCTTACGCTCAGCCTCCCGACTTCTTAGGACTCGCGAGGCGTTATCCGCCTCTTCGCGCACAGTAGGTTCTCAATCATTGGGACCAGAGCGACTTCCTGACCATAACTGGAGCGTGTTCTTGACAGACGCAGGACCTACCATCGATTTTAAGAGTGTCCCTGCACAAAGGTTAGAGAATATGCGTTTCTGACATCGCCACACCTCTTACTTAGTGACAAAGACGATTGACAGAGGCGCTACTTTACCTAGACTTTAATATCAGTCTCACTCTACCCGACAATCGACTATGTCCACCTGTAAGTCCATTGTTCCTTGAGTTGGCTGCAAGGATCTCGAATTATTTTACAGGTACCGAACAGGTACGTCTTCTTCCGGAACACTGATAGGCTCTGGATACCGACCGGCGTTCGAGGTTAAACTACGTGCTCTGGGTTCAAGACATTGTAAAGACTTTCGTCCTCGGCGACGAGGTCGTTCGTGGGATCGACATGTGCGCATCATTGGTGTCAAATCAACTCGACCTTCTCATGCGCAAACAGTGGAACCGGCGCCTCAGCCATATATCCTCTGTTAGCATGTCGCTTAGACCCCAAGTGGTGCTTTGTTGCTACCGGTATATATCCCGAAATCCCCTTCTCTTTCTCCGAGATTCACCGTTCTTCAAGACATTGATCAGGAATCCCTCGCGTCAGCGCAGCAAAACGTCGAGAAGAATAGCCTGTCGGACAGGGTTGCCATAGTGTGTGTATCTGACAGCGAGACGATCTTGAAACCACTGGAAAGAGACCCAGCATTGTCGTAGGCTCTCTTTTATGGGAGTCGTGAATGTCTACGTGATTGATCGCACGTTAGGTTCCATTTCACCATGTGCAATCCGCCTTTTTATTCCAGCATGGAAGAAGTTGTTCAATCGAAGGAAGCTAAGGAATATGGACCAAATGCGGTAAATCTTGCAGTGTGTTTTCGAGAATATACTGTAACGTTTATGTCAAGGTATGCACAGGCGCCGAGGTAGAGATGATAACACCTGGAGGCGAGGCGTCATTTGTCTCTCGTTTATTCGCCGAAAGTCTACGTTATGGAATGCGGTGCAGGTCAGTGTCTTCGACTATCGACGATCTGGCAGCGGCATTTAAGCAAGATTTAAGATGGTATACCTCGATGCTCGGTAAGATGTCTTCTCTTCCGATCATAGTGGGCCTTTTACGTGAGCATCAAGTAAGGCTTATACCTCGGTCACCACCTCTCGCTCATCTTCGTTCAGGTCGATAATTATGCGATCACCGAGTTCGTTCAAGGGCAAACTCGGCGATGGGCAACTGCCTGGAGTTTCGGAACCCTTCGTCTTCCAGATGTGCGTGTATGCCTCACTCATGGAGCCGTTTGTAATCCGTCGCTCTTCCTTAGTCCCTCGCTCGAATCGCTAACCCAGCCCTGCAAAGCATAATGCCTCCCCGAACCAGTTTCTGTCGACACGTGACAAATGTCCGATCGTTGGAACTGCTGTATAGCATGCTCCTTCGAGTCCTGCAAGCGATTGAAGGCGTTTATGTGACTCCCGAATCCAACGGATTAACTAAATCTCCCTCTATCCTCATAGCGGCGGCTCAAGTTACTTGGTCTCGGTCTGCGCGGAGGAAGAAGATTGCACCTCAGGCATCAGGAGAGACCTCCCCAAGTTTGATCATCATGCAGTGTCGGATCGCTTGTACGGACGGCCCGCACCCAGTGGATGGGAAGCAGCAAAGCTCAGGTCGGCATCTCTCATACCAGTGGATCAACGGACGAGATCGAGGGGTTTTGGAAAGCTTCGTCAGTCATGTCAACCGCAAAGTCGCCACGATGGCGTCGCAGGTCTGAGCGCTTCTACACTCGCACATAGCTTCCAGAACCCTTATCACTGACGGTTACGAACAGTCCAAGGTTAGCCGGCGTCGCGCCAACTCATTAGCATGTCAACGTCATGTAATACTGGTACTCGTGATTTCTTTCAATCGTTTTCTCATCTTTCCACATTCCGTGCGTCGTCGACGAGCAACACCACACCATTTTCCCTCCTTTGCTCTACCATCGGGTCCTCCCATGTTTCAGTACGAAGTTGAAGCCAGTGACAACGTACACGACGACGCGACGATGCGACAGATTTATCGTTTACTCCTCCCTCGCCCTTACATTTACCTATTGAGGGCCGAGCCACCTTGACCCATCCCATCATCACATCATCCCCTCTGGCATCCATTGCACTCATGACCACCTGCAGACACACTGTCTGCTAGCAGGCATGTGCCTACGAGCGTGCTGTTGCATGTTTGCCGTCATGGTAGCCTCGCTTTACTAACGTCGCCCGCCAATTAGGGTCACGTGGCGACGACGACGGGCACCACCATGCATTGACGATACAGAATGCTGTCCATGTCAGCGACTGGCACCACATTGAGACTCAGTCCGCTCATTTGGCTGCCAATGTGATTGAGCCCATTCATCCGCCTCGAATAATTGGGACCAAACCTTCTTTTTGCACTGATACGGACCTTTCTGTGAGCGCTCACACCGTACGCCCTCCATTCAGCAAACCAAAACCACCTTCGAGTAGTTGCCAAGCTGGCAGGTTCGGATCACTTTCGTTCAGATGTCGAAGGACCGGATAGTACGGTCGAATTATTAAGATGGCACGTAAGTACGTACATACGCCTTGGTCCGCGTCGTGCGAACTGACATATGATCATTGCAACACATTTATCGGATGTAGACGTCCTCGCGACAGTAGGAGGTATGGGGCATGTTAGCAGAGGTCGGAGACACAAATAGGGCGTCCAGGGGTGAATTCCAAGCAGACGAGCTGCTCAGTGTTACCGCTCAAGACCTTTATCGGCTAGGGAGTTAGAGCAATGTGCATTACGGTCCTCAAGGTACCCCAGACACTTGGCATGAAAAAAATCACATACTGTGATTGTCACTCCCCAGTGCCTTACCCATCGCGTGTTCGCTCCGCCCTCGTTCACCGCTCCCATCCTGTTCGCACATGCCGCCGCCGCCGGGCGCGCGAATTGCGTCGTTGTTCGCCTTCCGGTGTTCATTCAAGCCCCTACCGTCTCGATGCGCCGTCGCCATGTCTAAACGAGGTGCCCCGCCCGGGCCCGCCGTCCTTTTCGAGCGTCATCACGAGCACTGGCCTGAGATCCCACCACGTCTGCAACTGACGGCTCGCGATAATAACAGACCACATAGCATTACACACATCAACATACATAGTTTCGTCATTGTAACCGCAACCTAAGGTAGGCCTCAGTCAGATCCAGCAAACCTCAGGGTCCAAAGCGTGATTTTGCGTGACAAATGCACTGAAAATGTATAGAGTATTCGTACAGCACATGTAGTCGAAATCGGCTGGCAGTAAGTTGGTGTAAACTACACTCTGAACATTTCACTGCTTTTACTTTTCTTTTAATGTCACAGTTGCGGGAGAAGATGACCTTGCAGTGGTTAGCAGCAGAAAACAAAATGTAAATGGTGTTACCAAATCATTGCCGTTGCTCCGAGCCGACTGCCCGCAGTGTCCGACGCGCAGACCGTGAGCAGCCCGCACAGCGCGTCGCGTCGCGCCAACTGCAAGCATTACCCTAAGCTTAGAATCCATACGAGTATGGTATGATTAGGATAATATTTTTGCCCAGATTGTACGCTGTACGATACTCACATGCACAAGTCAGCTAAGTATCGACTCGTGGGCTGCCGCTACCGCAGGGCGAATCCAGCCTTGCCCCAGGTGTTAGCGGTGTCCCGCGCTCGCTTGGTCAACTCTCCGGCCGCTATGCTGTAAAAATGTCAGTTGTCCCTGTGTCACAGATCGG
>JBBPLT010000895.1:0-11426 GCA_038089955.1 Strobilomyces dryophilus | reverse complement strand
GGGCACGTTTCTTGTCGGATGGGGCACGCTCAGCTGGAAAGGATTTGTATGGCACGGAGGAGAGATGGAACGAGGACTGACGGGACATGATAGAAGGACTGAACGCCGGTGGAATGTCGCGCTTGGAGGACAGCTGAGAGGCTTTGGAGACGCGAGGTCGCGAGGACATGGACGATGCTGCGGTAGGGACGGACTTGTGGCGAGATCCCGACGTGGAGCGCGAGGCGGGGGCAGCTTCTGGACGGGTGGTGTTCTGGGATGACTTCGACGCTGCCTTGCTGCGCGAGGCGTGCGATCGCGATGGCTGAGCGGAGGATGGTGGAAGGACGTCGCTGGGAGAGACAGGAGACGTGGATCTGGACGCTGGAGGAGATGGAGGGCGGATGAAGCGGAGTGCGATGTCTGAGAGCGAGTACATACGGGGACGAGTTGACTGCGCAGACGAGTTGGTGGTGAGAGCGTGGCGCACGCTGTTGGACAGGTCTGAGATGGGTGAGTGCAATGGAGACGGAAGGACGGCGAGAGCGTGCACCTTCGATGGACGACGAGGCGAGACCTGCAGCGGAGGGGCCTACACGGGGGAGAGAGTGAGACAATGAACGGAGAGGGCAGAGGGTGAGAAGAGAGAACACATGTGCGTGACGCACGCGTCACATCACGCCACGGGTTCGACGAGACTCGTCGAGTCCGCGCGATGCTAGCGCGTCTACCACAGGACGAGAAGAACTCGTCAGCGCAGTCACTAGAAGGATGCCGCGACAAGACACACGTGTCTCGGTGCGGCGATGGAGCGTCCACGTTCACACAACCACCGCAGGGCGAGAACCTCGCGCGAGTGACAAGACACGTCGCGAGACGAAAACCACCGCGAGGCGACAGGGATGCACCAGCGCGGCAGCACGAGGGGAGTGTGGTGTGGCCAGACACGCCACGACACGATGACCACCGCGGTGCGACAAGAGATGCCGCGACACGACAAGAGTGTCGTATCGCGGCGACGACCACCAACAACACCGCGATGCGACAAAGATGCGCCAGCGCGGTACCGATCACGGTGATGACATAGATGCGCCAGCGCGGACACTCGAGCGAGAGATACGACACGCCGTGACACGACAAGAGTGTCGGATCGCGGCGATGACAACGGAACACGCACCGTCGCCAACGAGCTGTGTCGGGACGAGTCCGCCGTCGTCCGACTCATTCGTGAAGGGGTCGAATATGCCTGGGACCGTCTTCGCGACGGCGCGATTGTCGACAAAGTTGTCTGAATCGCCGTCCGTGTCTCCGCGTAGTTCGATATCAGTATCTGGCACTCCAGGGACATCCGGTGCTGATGCTCCGACATCCGGTTCACTGGCCAGTGGACTGGGGCGTGAGGATGGGTCCGCGAGGTTCACGCCAAGGGCTGCTGGATTGTCAATGGGACGCCTAGTCTTTTTGAGGAGTTGTTTGATGCGAGGGACTTCCTTAGGTAGCGACTGGCCTAATTTCTTGAGAATCTCCTCGGTTTCGGCGACAGAGAATAGGCATGAGAACGAAGATGGCCTGCCATCTGCTGTCTCTTTAAAGAAATCGATCTCGGTCTTCTTTTTACCTTTGGATTTGTTCGCGTGGGACTTCGAGGCTGTCTTTCCCTTTTTCTTTGTTGTGCTGACGTCCCCCTCGTCCTCGTCCTCGTCCTCGTCGTCACCATCGTCATCTCCGGCGCTGGCGTCTTCCTCGTCTACCTCTGTCCGTTCGTCGTCCATGATCTCGTCGCCATCGAGCGAAGCGAAATTGAAGTTAAACGCGTGAGGCATGCATGATACGTCGGTAAGCACCTCTCCGGTAAGATGCTCGTGTGCATTGAGAGAGAGGACCTGCGACATTTGAGAAAGACTGACAGCGTGATCCGAGTGGAGGAGCGTTACCTCGACTAGACGCTGCACGGCCTCGAGCACCAACGGCTGAAACACGACGGGCTTCTTGCGTGACGGCGTCTTCGAGGCATCCTTTGGCACGCGGAGAGCGACTGGGCAGCGTTCAATAGCCTTGATGACCTTTTCGATCGCAGCCTTGTGTGACGCACGAATCTCCTCGTGAGAATACGCCAAGTTGACTTCGTCGATGCTAATGCTGGTGTCCATGGCACGGGATGTGTCGATAACGATCCCGTCTGGCCAGTTGATCACCTTTGTTCCGTCCGCGTCTTGTCGACCCAGTCCAGCCGCGATCGATCCAGACACGACGCTCTCGAGAAGGGAGCGAATGTACCCGGAAGGGCTGTCGGCCATCTGCAGCATGGAGACGCGATAGCGGAACACGGTACAGAATTCGATGATTGCGGATGAGATCACCTCGCTTCGGTAGCGCGACGCGCTCTTGTCCGACGTCTTCAACCAGGGGACGGTGTGCGCGCGAAGGATCTCCATGACTCGGTGTGTCCCGGTGCAATGCGTGGAGATACGCACGTTGCGCTTCCAGGGATCGAGGAAATCGTGATAGGACGGCTGAACCAACGTGGTCGAGAACTGACGTTTCAGCTCTTCGTCGACTGCGACGATCTCGTTGTGAAGCTCCCTGCGAAAAACGTCGTCTGTCGACAGTACGTTCAGCGCAAGGTCGACGCCGGGAGAGGGCGTGGCTCACTCTTAGTATCGGTGGGCTGACTCTTTGGAGCGTCGCCCTCGGTGTACATGAAGGACTTGATGTCCTTCATGTTTTCCGGACGGACGGGCATCTTGACGGCGTCGAAATCGCGTTCCATCTTGAGGATGACGGGGAAATTCTCGACGATGCACCAGGTTGTCTGTAGAGAGGGTAGAGACGTCGTGTATGAGTGACGAACGACGGGCGAATACACACGTTGAACTGTGCGACTCACCGAGCGCGAGGCGGTCCACACGAGCTCTTTCGCGAGATCCTTGTGTGCGCAGAGCGCACGGTACATCTCAGCCGTCTCTGAGCCCGGCTTCCAAGCGCCCCCGGACGTCTTCTTGTTGTACAGCAGGGGGCTGTACCAGGAGGCGATCTGTGGGGATGGTCAGCTGAAGTCGCAAACCACCGCGGTGCGACACGTCTGTCGTGTCGCGGTACATACGTACCTCGGTGAGGGACTTTGGTGCGCGTCCCAAATACTGGGACAGAGGTTTCCAGACGGACGCCGTCATGAACGGTAACGCACCACCGAGCCACGGGAGAGCCTTGCTGTTCATCAGCACGCCGGCCTTGATGTCCATGAGCACGCCGGCCTTGGAAGCACAGCTCGCCAGAGCGTCCTTGACCGAGGACGACGCGGACTTGAACGGCTCCACCTGGAGCTGCTTGATGGATACGGTCTGCATCGCAGCGACGACGGCTGCTGCGTACGCGTCATACGCGTCGACCCACCTTTCCTCCGTCGTGCCGAACAACGTCCATAGATCCCCTGTCCTGAGCGTGGTCTTGAACACGTCGTCGATGGCGCTGAGCATTTCGTCGGTGATGGCCTCGTGGATGGACGGCGCGCGGGTCAGATCGACGACGGCCTGGGCGAGCCTCGACGTTGCGTTGTCCCTGGCCTCGCGTGACGCGGAGGCATCGACGAGGTCCGCGAGACAGTGCTTCATCAGTCTCGGACTCCAGCCCTCGACGTTGTTGAAGCACCAGGCGAGGTGCGTATGTAGGTATATTGACGCAGCACACATGAGCTGTTGTCGTCGTTGTCGTGAGATGTCCATGTACGTAGGAAAGAACTTACCCCACCGTGCGGCGCGAGGAGGTCGTCGCGGAGTGTCTTGATCTTGAAGATGTCTGAATGCGTGAAGTGTGTCGATCGGTCGTTGATGATGGCGGAGAACAGACACCATACGTAGTCTTGCTGGAGGAGGGTCGCGATCGTATAACCAGGATTGGTGGAGCGGAGCTTTGGGGGGATCTGGCAATCGGACCATCGGAGACCCTCGCTCTTCATCTTGAGGAACGTCTGGATGATCCCCTCTTCGGCGCCCTCCTTGTAGGTGTACAGCCGTTCGTTCGTAGACAAATGATATCCGAGGCTTGCGTCGACGTCCTCTGTCGATATCGTCAGACGCCGGGGCCAGAGATGAGACACGACGAGGGGTGACCCACCGAGTGCGTACACAGCGACGACCCACAGTCCGTTTGCAGAGATGACGGATTTCAGGTGGTTGACCTCGTCCTTGGCGACGCCGATGTCGTGCTTGAGGTCGGCGTCCTCGACTCTTTGCTCCAGTTCTTCGACGATGGCCTCGGCACGCGTGAGTTCTGTTTTCTTGAATTTTATCCAATCTTCTAGTGCGTAACGTCGGTGACGACCCCCTGCCGCTTCGATGGTCGGTCCAAACACGTTGGGCGTGGTCGCACCGATGGCGGGGTCGCCGTGAAGCTTGAGCAGCGGCAAGTGTCCGCCGTCTGGATGCAGCTAGACACGGAGTGACGACGATGAGTGACGGATACACGTGCGATGTCGACGATGACGCACCTTGTCGAGACGGATGTCAGCCAGGGGAAGCGTCGAGCCCCCGACGACGAGCGATCGCATAACGATGAGCGGGATGACGTGGATGAGGTTGAACCGGTCGAGTCCGTTCCGGATGAACGAGTCGAGGATGGCGTTCTTCTCGACCGTGTTGAGCTGTCTGTGGTTGTACCGTCCGAAATTGAGCGAGCGGGAGATGATGTCGGTGCGAGCATAACCGATGAGGGCCTTCTGCGCTTTCTGTTCGAGGGAAGCGATGCTGGCGACGAACCTGTCGACGCCGTCCGGGGTGGTGTCCATGAGGGGGGTACTGAGGATTCATCACGCGGCAGTGAAAGGTATATATTTCAAACACGTTCTGGATCGGACACGTGGACTGACGTCACCCGTGTCATGACAGGCCCAGAGCATCCGACGTGACGCGATGTGACGACAATGTCACATCGCGGCATAGATCTACCCTGCCGCGATGCGACAGCGTGGTTGCATCGCGGTAGATTCCCGCCATGGGTCACTCAGCCGCGATGCGACAACGTTGTTGCATCGCGGCCACCTACACGGACGGTGCGCATTTGCTCGACTTACCTTGCGACACCGTTGTCTTACTGGTTCCACAGCCCACTCAGCCGCGACGCGACAACGTTGTCGCATCGCGGCGTCGATCCACCCTGCCGCGACGCGACAACGTTGTCACATCGCGGCTACCTTGCGACAGTGTTCCCCCTCAGCTCCCACTGAGCCGCGACGCGACAACGTTGTCGCGTCGCGGCTAAAACGTCTGGTGTGTTGATCAACCTTGCGACGGTGTGCCCCATCAGCTCACACTGAGCCGCGACGCGACAACGTTGTCGCGTCGCGGCAAAAGTGGACAGTACGTCGAACAACATGCCACGATATGTCTTGTCTGCGTATCGTGGCAGGTTGTCCGATACAGTACCAAGACCTCGTGCGACAGGGACGGTGTGTCGACCCATCACCCACGTTCGTTGTCTCGCCCACTCTGCACACCACTGTCGCCGCGATCCGACACACCTGTCGCGTCGCGGCGTGTCACGCTCGTATTCGTGTTGGACTCGCCCGCTGAGACGCGCATGTGGAAGCTCCAGGTGAGTCCGTGTTCTCTCCCTCTTTCTACACGATGACATGCTAACACTACACTATTCGTCACTCATCTCGTCAGAGTCGGAGTGGTCGTCGTCGTCGTCGCTACTCAGCTCGATCCAGGTCCGTCCGTTGGTGTCCACCCCGCTCCGTACGCTGTATCCGTCCAAGGTGAGTTGTCGTTCTCGTCCAGAGCTGCCCGTCGCACGCTGACCCCGACGCAAACCTATCTCCGGTGCATGACGTGGAGGTAGAATGACCTCCCCGTATCGTTCGTCGACCTTCAGCTCGTCGATCCGACTGACCACCCGCCTCGTCTCATCCTTCTTCCACGTCGTCTGGAAACGCGCCATCAGCGTCCGGCTCACCCTGTCTCGCCCGTCGTGGTGTTCGTGTCAGCGTTTTCGATCGACATACGCGTCGACGACTCACCGGGAGTATCTCTTCTCTCGCAGGGCATACTCGCCGCCACTTCGCCACCGCTCCCGTATCGCCAGCCACTCTTCTCTCGCGGCCGTGCTCAGTCCATCCATCGTCGTCGCCACGTCCACCGTTCGCCTCACCCTTTCCAGAGCCCACTCCAGACGCCGGCTCGTCTCCTTGTCCTCGAAGAACGGTGCGTTCCTGTCGTGTCGCTCTTCCACGTCCGGAAGAACACTCACCGTGTCCCGGCAGTACGGGCACTTGAACGCTCTCTCCACGACCTCCTCGATCGGCTCAAGTCGTCCGTCCACCGTCCGTCGCGTGTAGTGCTCCGCCCACGCCCTCACGATGCACACACAGCAGTAGACGTGGGAGCATGCGCTGTTCACGCGCATCGTGTCCAGCCTGTAGGTACGCCGTGTCAGACCCGTCGCGT
Organism: Strobilomyces dryophilus; assembly: GCA_038089955.1. Classification (NCBI taxonomy): domain Eukaryota; kingdom Fungi; phylum Basidiomycota; class Agaricomycetes; order Boletales; family Boletaceae; genus Strobilomyces; species Strobilomyces dryophilus. The sequence continues at coordinate 5,004 of JBBPLT010000895.1, read as the reverse complement.
CCACGTCGTCACGTACTCACAGCGTCTCCTGGCAGCTGGTTCCTCGTCCAAGGTCAGCGTGCCCTCGTGCGCATGTATTCACAAACTCACATCGAGCAGGCCATCTCCTGCGTCAGTAACGCGTCCAGCACCGTCACAACTCCGTGCGCGTGGATCTCCATCTCTGCCTCCCTCGGATTCTTCGACAACCCTCCGCCTCTCGTCGCCCTGTTCGTCAGTCCCGCGAGCTGCGTCTCCGCGTCGCCATACCACTGCTGTAGCTCCGCCTTCTCGGCGGTCAGCTTCCGGATCTCCTCTGCGTTCGCTTCCACCACGTCTTGCAGTCGCGCTCTCTCCTCGCGCATCTTCCTCGCCACCTCGAGTTCGAGTTCGTCGTCGTCGTCGTCTCGACTCTTCCCTTTCCTCGGACCAGGCGAGTCCACTTTCTCCACCGTGTTTCTCTCCTCTCGCCTCTCCTGGACAGATCGAGACTCGTCCTTCGCCTCCGTCTCCTCCGCCTCGTCGTCAGAGAGCTTCATGAAATCTAGCTCGCATGTCTTCGTTAGTGCCGCGCGCTCGTGTACGTCGTTCGTCGCGTGCGCACCTCGATGGATGTCTGCCATCCGTCACATCCACTCCTGCTCCTCCCGGATGAGTTGCAACTTGGTCTTCGGTGCCATGTGTTGGGGGTCCGTCCGTATGCGTGGTCAAGGACGAAAACGCGTCTCGTGAGATTTTACACCTCTCTTCATTTCCATATGCACCCCGATCAAAACGCGCCTTATCGCCGCGGTGTCGCTATATGGACATATTGGGAATTTCAAACACACAGGATTATGTGTGTGTCACAGGGATCCACGTTGTAATACTGACAACCCGACGGCACAGGGTAGTGGTACTATCTGTGTGCTACCCGATCTGACCACGACGATGAGAATGACTGGTGCCTCTGGGTAGGACCACCAGTTCGTCCATGGGGTCGTCGTCGTCATCCGTGGTGCGACGATCATTGCCCCCTCGTCCCCCCGAGGTCGACGCCATCTGGCCTACGAACCCTCGCGTCTTCACCCATTCCTTCGTCGCGAGATATTTCGCAGCTTCCTCGCCGACAAGCTCCACCACCGCGTCGTACGACCCATACTCTGGGTCCCCTGTCAGTCGTTCCTCTATCCCTTGCCATATCTTCTTGATTTTCCCCTTTCCGACAGCCTCCATGTCTCGCCCCCACTGCGGAGAGGACAGCCAGCGCGTCGTGTTCTGAGTCGCAAGTCCCGTACGAAGCAGTACATTGAGCACCGTAATGCCTTTTGTCGCTGTGTTCGACAGTCATCAGGTTGTGATGTTCGTAGCACGGTCGATACACTTACTGTGTTTCTCCAGAAACGCGTTCACCTGTTCGCGAGAGTGCAGGTGACCTCCCATTGCACGATTCATTGCTGGTGATAACGGCGACCGGTCGTCCATGAAGGCAAGAATGAACGCGAACACCATCGTGATGAACGGTCCAGGTCGCTGACCACCCTTCTTATTGCTTCTCGTCGTCCAAGGCATTCTCGTCCGTGCATATCGAGCGATGTCCTTTGCGTTCGCACCGCTTCCCAGTGTATGCGTGTCCTTGGTTGGAGGGTAGACGCGTGGTGTCATGCCACCAACCATCACAGCGATGAAGAGGGCGAGAGAGTGGAGTGGGTGGGATAGGTCGTAGTTGTTTTGCACCCACTCATACACCTCGCGACACAGTGGAATGTTTCCATTCAGGGATGCGTTCGTGAGCGACCACTCCTTCGGAAGACACCACTTGTGTAGTATTTCATGGTAGTTGGACAAGCGATGGTGACAGGCCGACCATTCCGTCCGAGTGTCGTTCAAGGCGATGTCGTCCGTCAACGCGAGGACAGCGGCTTCCTGGGATTGGCGCACAGTGAGATGCGGATTGTCAACACCGAGGTTGCTTGGTTCCGCAGCCCCGAGCGGCAGCCATACATCGAACAGGATCTTGGTCGACGGTCGTCCACGTCCACGGTGGTCGGGGCCATCCGAGATGTCGCGCGTCCAGGGCGTGTGGTTGATTTTCAACTTGTTGGAAATGGTGGTGACGTGGTGCTTGAAATAGTCGACATCGACGTCGACGTCGGTCCACTGCAAACGGCGGCCAGCGATCCGCACGAGTGAGTCCAGAGCGCAGGCCATGATCGCCTGGCCCATTCCATCTTGTACGAAGGGCGGTCCTCTCTGTTGCTGTGCCCCATGCATGATCTTGTTGACGAAAAAAGACAGAGGTCGTCCGCCACCAGGCGGAGCTGGCAGCGACAGCATGTTTCCTCTTGGATTGGCTTCGTCGCGACGTCGGTTGCGAGGACGGTCTTGAGAGGGATGGATGGCGGTGAGAAGATTGTACAAGTCGGTCTGCTCGTAAGACAACGGATGTTTGGACTTGAGCCATGCTTTCAGTGCGACGCGGCGGGTACGTGCAACGTCTCTGTCGCCGAGATCGCGACTTTCAGCCAGCGGTCGGATCTCTGCATGGACTGCGTTGGCGACGAGCTCCCTGACGTCATCAACGTGAGCCCTGAGTGCCACCTCGACGACGCGGGTTGCGATGCTCGAGATGTAATCGTCATTGTTTTCGGGGTCGCACCGCACTGAGCCGGGATACGGGTACTGAATGGTGTCGGTGATGATCAGACGTGCCTCGACTTGCTGAAAACATGCCACGCCGAGGTTGTGAGCACTGTGTGAGATAGAACTGGGTAAAAGATAGTACTCACCTTGGCATGTGCCTCGCCGTAGGTGAGTTTCAAGGTTCTCTGGGAACCCATGAGGGGACGCTTATTGGAGGGATGGCGTGGCCAGAATGTCGTGTCGAGTTCGACAACGCCGGAGGAGAGTTTGAGGGAGGATATGAGTTGCTTGTTGAGGGACGGCATGCCGTCGTGAACGATTCCGAGGGAGAGGAAGAAAGGGGACATCAATTTTTGACAGAGGACCTTTCCAGAGCCGGTGTGAGCGTAGTTGAGTGCCCTCTCGAGCATGGACATGAATTCGATGTGATACGGATCCATGTCTTTCCCGAGATCGAGCGTCGGATGGTGTTGTTGCCAGAGGACATCGATCATCGACGTGAGAGGGTAGGTAGTCCACTTGATGAGATTTGGTATCACCTGTTGTGGACGTCAACGACACAAGACAGCCATGGTCGAAGAGAGAACCTCACCTCACGCTTGAACGGCTGGACGCAAGCCTTGAAAGGATCGATGATGTCGGGATGTGCGACGTAGCAACAGATGTTGGATATGATCTCGGAATATATTGCTCTGAGGGGTGGAGGAGAAAGTAGATGAGCCCAGGTCAGCGTGATTGAGAGTTAGAAGAACGTACCCTCCAGATCGGTGTCGTCGTTTGAGGCGACAGACGTCGAGGACGTATGTCTGCTCGAGACGAAGGGCCTGAGGCTGATTGTCGCCGGAGATGGCCCTCTCGAACCGGCGATGGGGAAGTCCGTGCTGGCAATGATGCCTACGTTCTTCGAAGCAACGTTTGGTGGGATTGGTGGTGGCCTTGGTTCCACCAAGGACAGAGGTGGCGAGACCGAGCTGGACGTAATGAAAGCGAGCCTGGTCTCTAAACCGGTGCGAGATGGCGTTGTATATCTGGCAAGAGGTGCCAGAGAGGGCTGGAGAGGGGATGTCTGCGAAGAGATGTTCCAGGGGGTCAAGTTCATCGTCGTCATCGTCGTCCGAGTCTGAGTCCTGATCCTGGTCGTGGGCAACTTGGCCGTGCACTCTGGTGACGGTGTTGTTAATCTGAGAGATGGCCATGTCGAAGGGTTGGATGGTCCGCGTCGCCTGCACATTGCCATAGATTTTGGTGAAGCCGAGAGGATACGTATGGCAGGTGCTGCGACTGTTGTCGTCTGGGGGAAAGAGGAGGTCGACCTTGGTCAAGTTGGCGAGAGCGCCAGACTCGTCAAAGGTGGCAGGCAGTCGACGACGAACGCGGAAGCCACGTTTGTCGTACACGGGATGAGCGTGGTCATCACGAAACTGGCGACGACGAAGGTCGACACGGACGTGGGAGGGATTCGAGGCGGGGAGGTTATAGAGGTTGCCGTAAACACAATGGAGGGCGTTGCCAGAGATATTCTTCCACTCGTGCACCTGTCTGAAGCTGGAACACGGAGGGGAGTGGGACGGTGAGTCGAGCAAGGGTGACGGAAAGAGGGAGACAACTTACTGGATGTGATGTGCGAGGGAGAAGGCGAAGAGACGGATGTGGTCCAGGTGTCTGTCCTTGTCCCAGCGCTGGCATTCGCGCGCGATGTCTTCGGCGAGGGGGGAGATGCATATGGGTTGATTTTGACCATACCGCATGGTGAGAGCGACGGGGATGTTCTGGGTGAGAAAGCCGTCATGTTTCAAGGAGGCAGGTGCTGCGTCGACCCACTGGTCCCAGCGATCGATGAGAATGGAATGCATGTCCTGAACAACATGGAGATTCATCTCCATTGTGCGAGTGCGCTCGTTCAGACGACCACTGGCAACGAGAGAAAGGAGTGGGTGATGAGAAGGTGGAAGAACGACGGAGAGTGGGATGCAGACTTACAGGATGTCGGTAGCTTCGTTGACCGTCTGACGGGTGATGGGCTGTGGATACGACTCATGGCAATGAATGTCCTGGAACCGCAGGTCGGCGAGGATGTGAGCGAAGAACATGACGACGGCGTGTGCATGCTCTGGAGTGAGGGCGGTGGAGGGGGCATTGAGAGCGGACATGTCAGGAGGTGCGTCTGGATGGTCGACGAAGGACCTGGGTGGAAATGCGAGCCAGACCTCCTCCTGGGCACGCGAGCCGACGCACATCATGCGACCTGTGGTGGAGAAGGGGAGGGAGACGTGGACGTCTGGCCAGAGCTTGAACATCTTTGTAAACGACCAGTGGAGATGCCAGGTGTGATCGTGTGCGACGGAGGGGAGGACAGCGTCGAGACCGAGACGAGCGCCGAGCCAGAGGGTGAAGTCGACGAAG
>JBBPLT010000894.1:0-11448 GCA_038089955.1 Strobilomyces dryophilus | reverse complement strand
CCCCAATGAAATGAACACGCATAGACCCACCGCCGCTGATGATGATCCGCTCCCCGCCAGCTGCTTCCTTTTCGAGCGCGAGGACGTGCGCCTCGGCGAGGTCACGCACATCGATCCAGCACGTGCCAGTTTTGGCGAGAAACTCGTTGCCAGCTGCGTTGGCCTTGGCCGCGTCGCCGACGTGGTTGTAAAATGCGGCCGCAGAGGTATTGAGAGAGTCAGGCGTGGGACCGACTTGGTGAATAGCGGGCTAGAGTAGTGACAGTCAGCTCAGGACTCCCTTGGTCGTTATGAATGTTTACCCAGAACACCTAGGACGAGGATGGTCAGATATCAACGACACAGTCCGACCGAGGCTAGAGCTCACGAAAGGCGGGTTGAGGGCGACGAGATCCCACTGCATGCGAGACTTGTTCTCCGGATCGTTTACGAATGCCCAAGCAGCTACGTCGGTCGCCGTTTCATCAGTCGTCCGATCAGAAGCTTGTGGAAGAACTAGCTCACCCTTTTCTGCGAGCGTCTTAGACGCCCGGTACTTGACCATGTTGGGCACCTCGTTCTTTCTTCCCTCGTCCTCGTATTTCTTGAGTATCTCGAGACATTGTTCGTTCCAGTCTGCCTCTGTGAACACGATAGGATTCGGATCCTCGCAGAGCACGGCCGCTCCAGAGGATGTGATCACGACGCGTTTCACCTTGGATGCACTGTGTCACCGCGCTCAGCCTGACCAAGTCCGAAATGTCGACGATGGACGTACTCGTCCTTGAGTACGCTCTTGAGCATTCCGACCGTGCCCTCGACGGCCGGTATGATCAACTCTTCCAGAGATGGGTCTAGATCAGTGACGCGTCCCCAAAACCTCACAACTTGCCTCACCGTCTGGATCGACCGCATTCATGTGGAAAGGCGGCGCCGTGTGTTGAACGGCGTCGACGCCCTTGACGGCCTCGTCGAACGCCCCGTCCTATGTAAAACACGACATGGTGAGTAGCTGGCGACCGTCGACGATCACGTCGGAACTCACTCGCGCGATGTCCTCGATGACGACGACTTCGAACCGATCGCCGTACGATGCGAACTGGGTCTTGAGGAATTCGCCCTTGGCGGCGCTTCGGGCCGTGCCGCGGACGGCGTACCCGCGCTCGAGCAAGTACCGCACGACCCAGACAGCGATGTACCCGGTCGCGCCGGAAACGAGAATCTTGGCGGGCGGTGGGACGGCTGGCATCGTGATACTTGACTTGAACTTTTTGGGCGACAACGGTGGTAGGCGCGATCAGCCAGCACGCTAGGACCTCTGTCACCGCTGGTAGGAGACCTCAGCCTCCGCCAGGGTCCTGGCCCTCCCGCGACACATCGTCTGCATGCTACCGTATGTCGACCGTATGGATCCTGTCCACCAAATCCCTCAATGACGCCTCATCCCGGACTCGGGCCATGGTTAACGCGTCCGTTGCGACCCGCATGTACTGCAGTAACAGCGCACCGAACGGGAGCCGGACGACCAACCGCAGGTCATGGGTGGTCAGGTCGAACTGAGCGTCTGTTGAACAACGGGACGGTACATGGGTGGACAAGAAACAAGCCTTCCACACTAGAAAGATCACCCTCGTCTTGACCTTGACGTCTCCGAGCATCGGCATCGTCCCACGGCACACGCAGAAGTACGAGGTCGGCCAGTGAGAAAACGAAGCCAGGAAGTCCGAGTCAACCGCACACGAGAGATAGTGAGGCAAGGTCATGAAGCTGGGGCTTCGCACTGACGCATTTGCTCGTGCGTGCGAATGATGTTCCTGGTTAACTCGTTCGAGCTTTGTGATCTCGTCGCTTGAACGGACATGAATATCCACGTAACCAGGCCGAGACGGTGGACATACCTGCTTTCATTTCCTGCAAGCGCAGGAACATAACCTATCTTTCCTTCTGCGCGTTGACAGAGGGCAAGCTCATTACGGAGTTCCTTGTTGGATTGTCTCAGCTACGTGGGTTCGACATCTCGTAGAAAGGAAGCTCAATGTGGCATCAAGCGATAACAGCAGTGAACCTACCGGCTCTGGTTTCCTGTGAACGCAGTGACATGATTGTCTTGTTTTGCTGATCGGCAGCCGTACGTTGAGAGCTGGAGAGCCCTTTACGGAGTCGCTCGATCTTGCTACTTAGTTTACGGGCGTGAATCCTATGACATACGGTTTGAATCGAGTTGGGCTTGACGCACTCGCGCTCTCTCTTGCACGTATGGGCTGGATATGGAGTTCCTGTACGGTGTTCTTGGGCCATTCTCGGCTGTACGGACAGGACGACGGACAGGATGGGTCGTCGCCAAATCGGACAAACGAAAGCTATTGGGTACACCACTCGCCTCAATGACACAGCGTCTTCGAAGGGGAAGCATTATTGGCTCGGTGAGTGAATTGAATGACGGACCCAATTTGCGCTTGTGTGGTAGTGTCCCAGAGAGAAACCGAGAAGCCACGAGAAGCTGCGATGAACGGGTCATTGCTTGCCAGAGCAAGGCCCCAAACTTTGCCATTGGTGTCGTGGCAGTGGCTAGCCCATTTCGAGAGCGTCTCCCTGTGGAGGCGTCAAGACGGCGGGATTTACTTGGATGGCGACGTTGACGAGGAGGCAGTCCTCCTGCGCGTCGTAGACCCGAACAGAGGTGCCGATGAGATGACTGTCGGGCAAAAATCTGGCCGCTGCCACCTCGCCGTCATATTCCAAAGGGCCGATCGACAGCGACCAGACACAGATAGTCAGTCTCGTCGTTTGGTCCGTTCACAATTTTTGTCGAGTCTGGCAAAACGCCAACCGCCATCACGTGCTCTCTGAACCCGGTTGCTTTCGTCTTGTGTCTTCGCATTCCACACCTGCACTTCGCCACTCCCTGTCCCTATCACGATCCACTTTCCGTCTCGCGACACCGGGATGCTGTAGACAACACTTCCAGGGACCGCTTGAATTGGTGTCCCCGCCTCCTTGCCATCTGTCATCTGCCAACGGGGAATATTTCCTACAGACTCCCCGCCCACGAGGTCCTTCCCGTCAGCGAAGGTGGTGAAGCAACATAGTACGTCCGTCGAAAGATGCATTACGACTGGTTTTACTGCTTCTCCTCGGCCTTATCTACAGACCTCACCGACTCAGCCTCCGCAGTCCTTTCGCCGCTTCATCCTTCCCCATGGCCTGCCGTGCTTGCCCATCATTTTTTCGCCCACAGCACTTGAGTAGTCCAGCAAGAGTTGTACGGTGCGGACTGTTGTTCTCACTTACCTCGTGAGCTCGCTACCTTTGTCACCCTGTCGTCCATCGTCCAGCCCTCCAGGTGGTTGTAAACAATTTCCTCATCAGACCCCGGTGTGTCTCGTGATGCCTCCTGTTTTGTTCCCCTATGGCCACTTGGACCTAAAGTGAAGACGACCAAAGTTTCCTGTCCTTTGCACACGCCATAATAATGTGCTACCATAGAAATCCGCTAATCAGACTCGACACTGAAGCAAACACGATGAGGATGGTGTTCTCAGGTATTACTCGGCCAATTACACGTTCGATTCGAGTGTGGTGCGTAGAAGATGGCCTGGAAGTAGCGAGACCGGTTTTTCGCGTCTCGTCCGCAGTCCCGCGACGACAGACCGTAGCTTCTCCGGAATCGTTCATCCGATGCTTTGGCTGTAAAGACCGGCGCACAAGTTCTTCAGTGGTGTCGACCAGATGACATCCAACCATGGGGAAGAGAAGGCACCTGAAGCCTTGATGGGTGAAGCGGACCGGGACTCAAAAGTTGGACTGCGGGATTGGTAAAGCGAGAGGGCTGTGCAACACGGTGAGCCTCGGGCGAGCGCAGTGAGACCTGGCAGGGAGCCCAGAAGAGAGCACGCGTGGGCTGTACTACCGCGGCAGCTGCCAGTAGGCGTCAAGGTAAAGGTGAACCTTCAATCTATCGATATCGCGCCCAGTGACCGCCGTCGCACAAGCCAAGTTTCACGATGCCAGCTGTGCCGCCGCCCGCCAAGATTCTCGTGTTCCGGTGCGACCGGGTACGTCGCCGTCTGGGTCGTGCGGTACCTGCTCGAGCGCAGATACGCCGTCCGTGGCACGGCCCGAAGCGCCGCCAAAGGGGAGTCCCTCAAGACCCAGTTTGCACCGTATGGAGACCGGCTCGTGATGGTCGTCGTCGAGGACATCGCGCAATCGAATTCCGGCCAGATCGTCGCGATGTCATGCAGCCGTTCATGGTGTCACAACAGGAGGGGGAGTTCGACGAGGCGGTCAAGAGCGTCGACGCCATCCTACACACGGCATCGCCTGTTGCCTTGAACGCGGTCGACCCAGATGGCGAGACTCTCTACGCCGTGTTGGAGACGCGTTGCTGATCTGAACGTCTACGACTGAACTAATCAAGCCGGCCGTCGACGGCACGATTGGAATGCTGAAGAGCGTTCTCAAGGACGGGTGTGTCCATCGTCGACCATTCAGGCTGGGCCGAGCTGACCGCGGCAATGTAGCGCGTCCAAGGTCAAACGCATCGTGATCACGTCTTCTGCCGCGGCTGTGATTCGGGACGATCCGAATCCCATCACATTCACGGAGGCGGACTGGAATGATCAGTACGAGGACGATGGAAGGAGAAACGAAGCGTCTGGCATGATCAAGCATGATCAAGTACCGCGCTTCCAAGACGCTCGCAGAAAGAGGTGAGGAGCTTTTCCCTTGAGTTCTGGAAGGATGGAGATCGATGTAGCTGCGTGGTTGTTCGTCAACGATCCAGAAAACAAGTTTCGCGTCCACTTGGACCTTGTTACCCTGATACCGCCTCACGTGAGCTCGAACTTCGGTCTAATCTTGTCGTTGGCATCGCTGATCACCCTGGTCTCAGGTGTTTGGGGTAAATATCCAAGACCTGTCTCACATGAGAGATCCCTGACATAACTTCTAGCCTGCCATACACCAAGTCGGTCCCACGCCACCCTCTCTCAATGTATCGGCCGCCAGCTTTTACAACCACGTCGCCGACGGGACCAAGGCTAACGCAGCTAGCAACGAGTTTCTCGCCGGAACTGGGATGTGCTGGATCGACGTGCGCGACCTTGCCGAGGCGCACGTCCTTGCGCTCGAAAAGGAAGCGGCTGGGGGGAGCGGTTCATCGTCAGTGCTGGTAAGTCTGCGCGTTTCCTCTGCGGAGCGACCCCTTTGACCGATCCCGCGATCGTCATGGATAGCCCCGTGGAAGTGGCAGAACTTCAGCGAGTAGCAAACGGGTCATTACGTCGACGGAACCTGACGCATGCTCCCTCTAGTCGACGCGGCCAACGACCCACGTCCGGCGCCAAAGCTCTCGACGACGCTGCCCGTCGGCGTCCGAGGTGCGGGAAAGACTGCAAAACACTTGATCATTCTATCGGCGGCCAAAGTAGATCACATCCTCGGGCTGAAGTATAGGACCATGGCGGAGACAACGAGGGACACGTTCGCAGATTACGAGGCTCGCGGGTGGTAGACGGCACGAGAAGTGGCATCTTCAACGACGTGTACAGTAAGAATGATTCCTCATGTTTGCATTCAAGGGAACTGCTGACGCCTGTCATCCTGTGTTGTTCTGCGAACTTGAAGTTGGGGGACCAAGAACGAAGAGAAATGGAAATGAGAAGGGAAATTGATGTACATACCTCACGAGGGTCGACCGCCTACGGATATCGCTCTGCCACGTTTTCAGTGTCCAATTTGTACGGGGGGAAAGAGTCCCGGATGCATATACATATTCGTGACGCTGGGTTGCGCATGCTCGGATGAGTTTGTGTAATCAGAGGATGCCTCAAGTTGTGCAATGAAACGTGTCGACTCATCAGGGAAAGTACAAGACCGCTATATAAAATGGGAGTTAGTCGCAATCTTGCCAGGGGAATATAAGGGAATGTAAGGGAATATATTATAGATTATGTGTTGGCAACCTGTCGTCACAATTTGGGGATTATATAAGGGTATATAAGACTATATAAGACCTTATCAGGATGTTGTCAGAACGACATATCTGCTGGCAAGGAAATCTAAATACATGGGAGATATCAGGCATAATGGTTTGCCAATAAATGCAAGGCTTATGTTTGCGTGGCATATAAGTACTGCTGCTGCTGCGCAACATCATTTCCTTGTACTTCACCAGTAGAAAGAAACACTCGAAAATTACTAGATACATGCAGTGTGGCTCAATAGATCAAAAATGCGTGCATATTATGTGGTATAAGTAGATACTAGTGGTCATTACTACCGAAATCTAAAAAGTGTAGCTTGAGTGTAGCTATGATTTCCTAATGCTAGTGGACTTCGAAAAAATTTGCGATCGCGTCATGTGATTTTAGTTCGTTTTATTTTTAAAGGCAAACACTTGTCATCCAACGACTCATCCCCACTATATTCCCCCACTGCTCACTTGTGGTTGTTGCTGTGCTCTTTCGAGTGCCCTCAGCTCCCGTTCGCCGTGGACCATCTTCGTCCCAGGCTGTCCTCCTCCACTATGCTCACTCGAGCCCTGGTCTGGTGCTCTCTTTTTTTTTTTTTCCGACGATGACGCCCTGACCGCCTGTCGCCGCCGCCATCTCCTTCGAGCACTCTCAGTCGCCTGTCGGCTTGCTATGCTCACTCTGGCGCTTCCGCTGGCTTGGTATCCTTGCCGTATTTTTTCGAGCGTCATGGCTCACCTGTCGTCCCTACCGTCCTTTTTCGAGTACCGGAGCTCGCCCATCGTCTCCATCGTGCTTACTCGAGTGCTTCTGCTGGTCTGGCTACCTCACCGCGTTTTTTCGGGTGGCCCTGGCTTGTTGCCACCACTTCTGTGCGCTTACTTGAGTACCCTAAGTCACCTGTTGCTGCCTCGCCAGATGCTACTACTGGTCTGGCGCCCTCACCATGTTTCTCTTTTTTGAGTGCCTCGACTTGCTTGATGTCCCTGTCGTACCTACTCGATCCCAACTGCTCGTATGGTGCCCCCGTGTTTTTGGAACGCTCACACTCGTCTGTCGCTGGAGTGCCCTCACTAGCCTGTCGCCATCCCCTTGTCTACTGGAGCCACTGTTCCCCTGGTGCTTCTGTTGTCCTCTTGCGGTGCCTGCTCGAACGGTTCTCTGTCCATGGTGTTCATCTGAACCTGTCTGCTCGTCTTTACCTCTCACTACTTGCAAACAAATGGGTCTTTTCACTCTGCACCCCCGGTCATTTGATTGCCACTGCTCGCTGTCGCCTCTCTCAATGGTTTTCGAGCATTATGTTCGCCTGACGCCCTCGCTGGTACTCTTTGGACGCTGTTGCTCATTGTCGCTTCCCACTCTTTGAGCCCGATCGCTCGCCATTACCTCACCATGTTTTTTTTGAGCGCAGTCACTCACCTAGTGGCCCTCATCATATAGCCCGATCGCTCACTGTCCCTCCCACCCTGACCACCAATGCTCTCATACCCCACTGTGTTTTCTTTGACCACCATCACTTGACCGTTACCTCCACCTCATGTATTTGTGTTGTGTAATTAGGTACAAATACAATTTGATTCGCACTCGAGAAATGGTGTGATAATAACAACTACAGCGATAAATGTATATTTGTACCAATAGGACCTACCCTGATAAACCATTTTATGCAATGATCTTATCTATCGTGCCAATAAATATTCTGTTCTCAAGTGCGTCCATCTTTCATTATTGGCATCTTTTCTTTCTTTTCCATCTTATCCACTGACAGCAATCCCGTCGTCGACGTCTACATGCGGCATCGTCTCTGCTTTCCTCTTTTCTACAAGGAACAACTGTCCCCCAAGCAGGTCCTTTAACTTTTTACACAAATCTCCCTCGTTACTGATCTTTCGTTTCACAGTGGCTTCTAACGCGCCCCCCAACCTCGACTCGGAGTTCCTCAAGTTGTGTCGTGCCACTTTCTAGAACCAGACAAACCACTATTCTCCCGCGCCAACGCTCGTCTCTTCTCCCATGGCCTCCGTCTTTGCCAAGGCCGACATCGACGGGAGCAGGAAGACCGAGGAGGGCATCGTAGTCTCTGACGCGTCCCGCTTCACAAATCACTACCCGGCCGCGTAGAAGGACTTCTACGGCTTGCCCGGCAACCCTTCCTGCGTCTACAAGTCGGGCCCAGCCTGGAGCGAACGCGCGGGCCCGGTATTACTCGTGAAGCTCGCCCTGTCTATGACCATCCCATCGCCGACCAATGGCACGTTATCGGCACAAGAATCTACCAGTTCCTCGACTCCCAGGGCCTCAAGTGGACTTCGATCGACCCCGTTGCTTTTGCTGAAGAGGGAGGTGAAGCCGTTCTGCCCACTCCTTATGTGGATCGGGGTTTGTCCCGAGTCTCTCCTCTACCACGTCGCCATGGCTGCGACTGAGGCCATCAAGAAGATCCTTACTCAGGCTGGCTTCCCCGAGGTCGAAGTCGCCTTCCGTGGGTCGGTCGTCACCCGGTCTGTCACTCCGGGCCCTAAGTTGCTTCCCTTCAACCCCATTCGCGACCCCGTCCCAGAACTCTTCAAGCCCTTCACGCCAACGCTCGGCCTATCCATCGCGCCGCTGAAGACGCCGTACTATGAGGGCACAGGCGCCCTATACCTCCGCATCAGCAGCGTCAACAAGCGCACCGTCTTGCTCACCGCCGCCCACGTTGCCCGACCTCCTCCCGCGTTCTCTGACACGGGCATATCGTGCAAGCGCAACAGCCAGGCTGCTGAGGAGATCATCGCACTCGGAGATAATGGCTACAGCAAAGCTGTCACGAGTATGCTGGATGCGATCAGTGACCTCGCTTGCTCTATCGTCATCTGGAACGACGATATCTCTTGGTTTCCAGAGCCCGCCGAGGGCGAGGAGGAGGATGAGGAGACGACCGAAAAGCGCCAGGAGTACCTGGACCTGGTGGACAAGGCAAAGAAGAAGATCGAGAAGATAAACAAGCTTCACAGCGACGTCACCAGGTTTAGGACGACCTCAGCACAGCGCATCGTCGGTTTCGTCCTCCACGTCGAACCCATCGCCGTCAGCGACGGGCCCCACAAGTTCACCCGCGACTGGGCGCTGATCGAACTCTACGAGGAAAAGATTGACTGGGACTCGTTCAAGGGCAACAAGGTCTATATTGGTACGCTTTCCGTCTCTAGCCACACTATCGTCTCGCGGTTTTAGCTGGCTGTTATATTTATCCGCGCATGCGGGAACCTCTCATCGTCCGACTACCGTAAGATCATGTTCCCCAGACATGAGGACCAGGCCGGCTGCAAGTACTCGCGCGACAGTCTCCTCCAAGTCTATGGCGTCGTGAAGGACAAGGAGATCCACTCGCCCCAGCAACTCGACGCCAACGGCTACAAGTGCCTCCACGCGGTGAAGAACGGCCTGGCGACGGGCACCACCGTAGGTCGTGTCAACGGATTTGACTCGTTCACTCGCGTCTACACAGAATACGGGATCGAGGAGACGTCCGTCGGGGTTGCCGTCCTGCCTTACGACAGAAAGAGGGGTACCTTCTCTTGCCCCAGAGATTCTGGCGCCATCGTCCCCGAGAGGGACGGCGGCATCGTCGGCATGCTCACAGGCAGTGGCGGCGCGACTGAAGAGAACGATACAACCTACGTGACCCCGTACTGGTGGCTCGACGAGCAGATTAAGAAAGTCTTTCCCGGCCGCTACCTCTACGCCGTCCAGTAGATGGCGAGCTCCGACGCGCAATGGGTTCATTTTCGCCCGTTATGCCCGTCCGCTTGTCTGCGACCCTCTTCCCTTCTGCACCGCCGCCCCTACACGCCTGCTCACGCAGCTGTGCAAGTTCCGTTCGACTCTTATGGTTGAAGATATGCCGGAGTCCGACGCCACGCCAGCTGACCCACTTGCGGACAAGCTTGACAGCATGATTAGCACCGTCGAATCAAGAGTTAATAACCCGCTTGTACGCCAGTCTTTTTCTCTTTTCTTACCTCGTTTGCGATACCTCCCTTCTCCTGGTTCCTTTCGTTTTCGGCTGGCAATAACAAAGTTTTGGAAAGATTCAACATCGACCGAAAGGGTGTGCTCTTCCACACTTACCGTTAGCCAGGCAATTGCTACCTCTCAGGCTCTGACAACTCTGGTCAGACGCTACCATGTACAAGCATCTCTCATACTTCGTCGACTGCTTCGCTGATAGTGTTTGTTCTCACTCCCTCACATCTCGCCGTGTTCTATAGCTAACAGCGGCTGCAGAATGAAACTTCCACTCGAGCTTTGATTAACACCTTCAGATCGTCCTCCATGGTTCCCGCCGCTCAGAAGGCGATTGTGATGCTGGAGAAGCAGATTTCCACTGCCCACCTGAGACCGTCGCAGCCGGACACAATCTCGGGGATAGTTGACTACACAACGGTGGTCGCTGATAAATCTGTCGCAAGTGTATTTTTGTCTTGTTCTTGTGCCTCCGCGCCGTGTGACACGGTACACAGACACCTATATTTTGACCATACGACCTTCTTCGCCAACAACCAGGTCCGTCATCCCAGTCAACGTGAAACTTATATCCCCACTAATAATGCCAGGTGTTGTCACCGTGCTCGACCCTTGTGAGCCACACGCACCGTGTGTTATCGCCGAGCATGACATCTGTAAAATAATACTCGCGACCATGAACAAGTCTTGAAGACACCAGTGGCAAGGTATAAGGAATGATCGCTAATCGGATGTTCAAGACACCAAACGGAGAAACGATACCAATCAGAAGCATGTCGCTTTTCAAGGTCGCGAAATTGATTTTTACAATGAAGTCGCAAAGCAGGGCGCCTTCTGGAAGGATTAGAATTGCACCTTCTGTGGAAGATGGAACGAGTTCATATTCAGCGCTATAACAGCAGACCTATTTTAAGCCTGAGCAACGAAAACTGGTCTCGGTCAAATACATACCTCGTCCGGCTGGGCGGGTCAATCCATGTCACGCTCAATGATACAACGGTCTTACGACCCAGCCGAATTGGGTCGAATGTAGGGAATCCATTGTCGCGCCATCGTACATGGAGCGGGCAGTGGTCAGCTGGTTTGCATACGTTGAATAGCATGTCGAACCTGGTATCGGGGTTAACAATGCCGACGTCTCCAATCTGGGTCCAATCATCTTGATACTCGCGTGGTAGATCATGAACGTTGCATTGCTCAGCAGAGGAATCCATAGGGTCGTTCGTGGTTTCTTGAGTGTGCAGGAGAGCGCCCACACTGGCGCGTGCTTTGCCCAGCACGGAAGATTTGCGTAAGGTTGTTGGACCGCGCCGCCATGTCAGCATCCAAGAAACGCAAGGTTTCCGGCCTGAGTGAGTTAGAACTTGATATCACGCTCACTCAGCTTCGCAAGTTCCGTTCAACTCTTATCGTTGAAGATGTGCCAGACTCCGACACCACCCCAGCTGACCCACTTGCGGACGAGCTTGACAACATAATTACC
>JBBPLT010000893.1:0-11459 GCA_038089955.1 Strobilomyces dryophilus | reverse complement strand
AGACGCTCTCTGGGACCCTCGCGAGGCGGTAGCTCGGTGCGACGAGCACCCATTTCGTGGTCCCGGTCGCTGAGGCAGCGATGCCCTTGAGGAGCCGCACGTAGAACTGGATGAACAGCGCCTCTGTTGGGTGCCCGGTGACGTTTCCCCCGCCGTGGATGAAGAAGACGACGCGGGTGTCGACGGGGTCGGCGTCAACGTGTGCCTCAGCTCCGTTGCTGCGAAGGGCATAGAAATACAGAGGGACGCGCTCCGGTGGCTTGAGCACGCCGGTTTCTGCGAGAAGGGGGTGGGGTTCTGGAGACTGGGGCGCGATCTCGATGTGGACCGTCACGTCCGCTGGGAGGTCCCCTGGGTCTGGGTGTCGTGCTCGTTCCTCGACGGAGGTGCCCCGTGCTACGAACACCGGCTTCTTGCTGAACATGGCGTGCATCTGTGTTACTGCGTTGCGCTGTGCGTCTGTGAGCGGTGCGTTTGGAGACATGTCGAGATCGCGTCTGCCAGTGAACTTGAGTAGTTGGTTCTGCCAGATGTTGGGTGATGTCGATTACTGAGGACCCTCAGGCACAAGGAATGTCACACGTCACAGGATCGAAGAACCCCTGCTATTAGAGAAGCACGACCGTGGTATCAGTCATCACTGTTTGCCGTAGGTCTCCATTTCCCATGCCCGAGTTCCTCATCTCTTTACTTCCATCGACTTTTTACACTGCATTTAAGAATGAACGGGTGCTACGAGCTCGCTACTAGTACAAGACGTCTGGCTATCAAAGTTATACTTGCATTACATTCTAAGTTATACTTAGTATCTGTGATGAATGCGAAATGGACGAAAATCCATGTCGTCATTTGCAGGGCCTGCTAAGCCGATCATGAGGGTACAGTACCTCGTTTACAGGGGAGAATTGTGAGAACGAAGCAGGAAAGAAGCACAACCATATAAGCAAGGGAATTCTGCTCCTGTCTCAAAAGCCTTGCTATCCCCTATATATCTAGGTGCTTGTCCTTGCCTGAGGTATGGATTTAAGTATTGGTTGGTGTCTGAGTCGTGCGTAGGTGCTTACGCCAACTGAGTACGGTTTGCAGCACAAGGGATGGCACACCTGGACCGCGTCGAGGTATTAATATTGTGTCTTTACGTTGCGACGTCGTGTCTGGAGGACACGTTCGCCGACCTCGCCTCGTGCCTGCGAGATCTCAAAATATCAATCTCGACCAGGGTGTCCTCTTCTGCGTGCCCTCGGTGTTTTGGTAGACGTTCATGGAGCGACCGGAAGTCGCCTGGACAATGGTCATAAGAACTGTTGGTTACCCGGTCGTTCAAGCAGCTGGAGACCGGGCACAACCGTCTCGGGTGCACGCAAGGCAGTTGGAGGCCTCGACCAGTGCCGGACGAAGTTCCGAATCGTCTTCAGGCCAGTCCCAGTCGAGCATCATAACCGCACGGGCCCTGGCATAACATCGTCGTCTGGCCAGAGGTTAACTCGGAGGGGGCACTGGGCCAAACAATGTCTTGGGTGCCTCTACTGTCACAGATCTATTTGGGAGGCGGAGGAACTGGGGCTGGGAAGTAGTCGAGGCAGGAGGCGATGGGAATGGCGTCACTATCCTTTTCTGTGACGACACCGAATCGAACGTTAATCTGGTTTCGTTTACGGTGCGCACGGCCCATTGAGAAGCCGAGGACCCCTGACACCTCTCGGAGGGCTCGGCCCAGGTCCCGGCCCTCTTACCACAGCGCACAACGTAGAGGGTCGATCGCTCGCCTGGATGGGAGACAGTAGCAGTTTGGTAGAGCGACCACGAAGGAATACAGTCACTACGACCAAACGCACACGTAGTCTGGTCAGCAGACCATCCATGATCGCGGAGAGAACGTCGCACGAAAGCGCCACGCAAGGCATGGGGGGTTGAACGACGCTGGCTCATCACGTCTCGAGCCCGTTCGTGTACGATAGAAATGAACGTCCCGGTCCCGTCGTTCCCTCCATGGGAAACCACAGATACAAACGTGGAAATGGGGCAGAGACGCGACGCGAGCTAAGGAGGTGACGAAAGAAGGTCGAGGGAGAACGCCAGCCTTCACTTATCGAGAGCATGACCATGCTGGCGTCAGTGTTGTTCCACTAGATGTCGAGGTCAATACGAAGATTGCTGGACCCCATACATGGCTGCAAGTCGCCCAACCCAAGAGACAGCAGCGCGCTCGTAAACTATAGTGCAACTGGCGCTGGGGCGCTTGAACGCTTCGCAAGAAAGGAAGAGAGATGCGATCCGAGATGGTGTTCAGAAATACATAATGGTAGTGGGCTGTGCAATGGTAGGTAGTCGGGCACGAGGGGAACCAAGAAATGGATGCAAGAACCTCGTGCGTTCAAGCTCACATTCAAGTTAGAACGAATCGAGCTATCCTCTCTACCGCGTCTAGGATGTTTTCCAGGAAGACGTCTGACATGAACCACCACAAATGTGGACGTCCGTCATACTCGACGAACTCCACTTGTCCGCCGGCGGCTTCCAGCCGCTTCACCAATTGGCGCGCCGTGTCGAACAAGTAGTCGTTCGTGCCTGCGAAGACGAGCGTCCTGGGCCACGCCGGTGAGAAGGGCAACAATGCACCCGAGGCGAGCGGGTGAGCGGGGGATATGCCCGACTCGCCTAGGTACGCGCGCCCCATCTCTTCGTACTTGGCGATGTCGAAGATATCTGCGCGCGGGGTGCGGTCCTCAAGGAACTGGAGCGCGCCCGGGGCTATGGCGAAAACGCCGGGCGGTGGGGGTCTGTGTGCGTGCAAGACGAGGTGGGTGAGGACGATCGCTGTCGCGTGTGTCAGTGACGCGCTCGGGGCTGCGTACGGGAACCGACCATGATTCCCACCGGCGCTGTCGCCGGCGATGAAGACGTTGGACGGGTCGTAGCCCTTGCTAAGCACGTGGTCGTACGCGGCGACGAGATCCTGGAGCCCCGCAGGGAAGACGCTCTCTGGGACCCTCGCGAGGCGGTAGCTCGGTGCGACGAGCACCCATTTCGTGGTCCCGGTCGCTGAGGCAGCGATGCCCTTGAGGAGCCGCACGTAGAACTGGATGAACAGCGCCTCCGTTGGGTGCCCGGTGACGTTTCCCCCGCAGTGGATGAAGAAGATGACGCGGGTGTCGGCGGGATCGGCGTCAACGTGTGCGTCAGTTCCGTTGCTGCGGAGGGCATAGAAATACAGAGGGACGCGCTCCGATGGCTTGAGCACGCCGGTTTCTGCGAGAAGGGGGTGGGATTCTGGAGACGGGGGCGCGATCTCGATGTGGACCGTCACGTCCGCTGGGAGGTCCCCTGGATCGGGGTATCGTGCGCGCTCCTCGACAGAGGTGCCCCGTGCTACGAACATCGACTCGTTGCTGAACTTGGCGTGTATCTGTGTCACTGCACTGCGCTGTACGTCTGTGAGCGGTGCGTTTGGAGACATGTCGAGACCGCGTCTGAATCGTACGCTACGTTCTTCTTGTGTAGCTGGGTCTGCCAGATGTTGGGTGATGTCGATGAGTCATGATCGGGACAACACCATACCCGGGCCGGCACTTCCCGGTCGCACCAGCTTCAGTCCGATTTCGAAGCTAACGTACGAGCAGCACATAGTGACTCGTCGGGATGTCGCTCTCTCCTCCGACATACTGCGCAAGCAAGGTGAAATGTCGCCGGAAACATACGTCGAAAACTTCGTGGCTCTTCTTCGCGCTCTGAGCTTGGCCGAGGGAACGTACAAACCTCTCCCGAGCAACCCGTTGTCGAATAATGGCACCGCAGTCTCGGGGGGCTATCCTGACTTTCCTGGCGCTCTAGTTGATTCGGCGTTCAATGTATTTGGCGCGGGATGCTCAGTGGTTCCATACAACTCTTCGCCGCTTGCCCACGAAGGCTTCGGGTCTTTCGACTCTGTCGCAGCGACTGTATATCGTTATCGCAGACAACAGGCCGTCAACCTAGGTTCATGGTAAGCTCCGAACGTTGCTATCTGGACGCCTCTCATCACTTGTCAGGTTCGTGCAAGAAGACTGGATGGTCCCTTCCATCTTTGCATGTGCCTCAGGGCCCCGAAGCGCAGAGATAGACGTCGCCTCTGGTTGGGGATCCACGAACGATGCGCGCAGCGTGCTCGAACGCCACTGGGACACGTGGATCAATCAAACGGACTTTGACTATCTCGCAAGCATCGGGATCAACACGGTCCGCATGCCGATCGGATACTGGTCGCTCGGTCCAGCTTTCGTCACGGGTACGCCGTTCGAACCGTTTGCGAGCGTCTACACCAACGCTTGGCCTCGAGTCGTCCGCGCCATCAATATGGCTGCGCAATCAGGCATCGGTGTTTTGGTGGACGTTCATGGAGCGACCGGAAGTCAAAACGGTCAATCACATTCTGGGATATCCGATGGTCAGACGAGGATGTTCGGCAGCGTTGCGTACACGGACAAGACTATGGAGGTTTACATGTTCTTGGCGGATCAACTTCACAACGTGTCTAACGTCGTCGGCATCGAGATACTGAACGAACCGGTCGACGCACCTGAGCTCTGGGGTTTCTGTAAGCATGTCCTGTACTTTCCGTGTTTTATGAGACCATCATACTCTCTGTACAGACACGAGAGCGATCACAGCCATGAGGCAAAGGTCCACGGATACGCCCACTCTCCCGCTCTACATTCACGACGGCTTCGACCTTCACAAGTATGGGACCTACATTTCAGGCCGCTCTGACTTCGTTGTTGAGGATCATCACTCTTATTTCGTCTTCACACCCGCGGACGAGTCCGAACCTGCGTCTCAGCACACGGGCGACGTCAAAGGGCCAATCGCGGGAGATTTTCGAGGGGCAGATTCGAAAGATCGCGGCAATTTGGTGATCGGCGAATGGTCCTGTGCGTTGACCGCTCAGAGCCTGTCAAGTCAGAGGAATCCAGACCAGGCCAGAAGAGAGTTCTGCACGGCTCAGATGGATGTATACACGAACACGAGCGCCGGTTGGGCGTTTTGGTGTGCGTCGCCTCGTGATTTGCTTTCGCCCGCTTCTGATCGGTCGGCTAGCTTATCACAAGGAAGGTTGTGAAGCCGATCAAGACTGGTGCTTCAAATCCGCAGTCGGGAGAATCCTTCCGAACACCTTTTATTCGTATGGTCAACCACCTCCATCGGACGCTGCTGCACTTCAGCGCATATATGCAGCTGTGGACAGCATAAAGGTTCCCTCCCAGCCAGAGATTTTAAAAGCGTTGCAAGGATCGGTGACGACGGATCGATGGAGCAGTGGTACTACGCCGTGGAACATGACGCCCACGCAGCAACAGGCGTCGGTCGATGGATACTCGGACGGGTATCAGACCGCCAAGATCTTTACGCAGCACGGGTGGTCGAGGCTGGGGTTCGTAGAGCAGTACATTCGCGACAGCCTGAGCGCGTCTGGAGGGCGCCTCTCGCAGGGGACAGAAGAGTATTTCCGAAGCGGGTTCAGGGTCGGACTGGCGGACGGAGAGGGCGTCGTCGCTGCTCTTCTTTTCCGGTGACCCCTCTGGTTGGTATGGTTATGTGGTTGCGACCCCTCCTGTATACCCGAAAAGGAAGTGAAGGATACTCCGCTCGTTGTACAGGACGACATGCTCGGAATCGAAGACTACGGCAGCGACGTTGAGAGCGGCGACGAGGGCTTGAGCAAGACGCCGTCGGTTCTCTCGAAACACCCTCCGCCAGCCTCAAAGTCGACGCTCGCACTCCCCCCTCCAAAATCCCCTTCTTCCTCCCTCACCCTCCCGGAACCTTCGAACTCTGGATCCAGCTCTTCCACACCGACGCCTGCACCCGGTGGCGCAGCCCCGTCGAGACCTAAACGAGCTAAGAAAATTGCCATCAACCTTCCTGCCCTGGAAGACCATGAAGACGACGGTCCGCCAGTCAAGAAGCCACGGGTCGCACAGAGCACGGGCGCAGGAATGTCGTCTCTCTTGGATATGCTTCCAGCCCCGAAACGACCGGCGGCCATGATCAAGAAGGAGGAGCGCGTTTTGGGAGGAGGAGGAGGCCCCGGCCTGGTGTTTCGGACGTCGAAGGGCGAGACGCGGCGGCGCGAAGCGGTTGACGTCGCGGAAGGACCTTCCAATACCGACGAGGCGGGAAAAGGAGAGCTCCATGGACCTACTGATGGTACCGGTCCGTCGACGTCGTTCCTACCTCCCTCTCTCAAGAAGGGCAAGCCGAACATATCTCTCGAAGACGACGGTTCCTCGAAACCGTCTCTCTCTGCGTCCACGCTCGCTCCGAAATCTGCAGCGCCGGCCGTGGACATCTTCTCTCTCGGCGTGAGCACGTCCGCTAGGTCGAATACGCCGTCGGCATCCTCTACACCAGCCATCTCGAGTGCGCCATCGACGTCGACATCGTCCCCGTTCACCATATCCTCTGCGCCTCAGGTGTCGACCTTCCGACCGCCTTCGCCCACGCTCGACGATCCCTACCCGGGCTATTACCAACTCCCCTCGGGCGCGTACGCCCCCTACGACGTCTCCTACTACGCATCCTACGCCAAGCGATGGAAGGCCGACTATGACAAGCACATTCGCGCGCTCGAGAAAGCGCAGTACGAGCCTGAGGCGGACGGCGCCCAGAGCGTCGACATGGCTGCGGAGATGAACAAGGCGCGTCGGGAGATCAAGGAGCGCGAGGATCGAAAGGCGTTGACGATGCCGATCGCGAGTCAGGGCGAGGATGGGGAGCAGGCGATGCCGAGGATGAACGTCAAGGGCGCCAAGCTGGGCGCGGTAGCGCGGTCGAGGCACCAGCTGACGACCTTGTTAACGGAGGCGTACATGAATCGGGAGGCGCTGGAGGAGAAGATCGCACAGGGACGGAGGAACAGGAAGGAGGCTGGGATGAAGTACGGTGAGCGCTTGCCATGTGTGGTGCGCCAGCGAGACATGACCGCTCATATGCATTCCTAGGTTTCTAGCGTCTACGTTCTCGCGAGGTGTGATACAGAATGTATGTATTGCATCCAAGATGGGAGAGGGTAAGGTGAGATGCTATGTTGTTTTCGTTGGCGGACCCCCGACGGTAGGGGTGGATTTGTTATCGAGGTATATGATGAATAGTACGCACTCATCCACCCAGCTGCTGCTTGAAATCCTGATGCGCTTCTGCCTCTTTGTTCACGGCCAGAAAATTCCGTATATGTGGACGCAGAAACGCATCGTGCCGGCGTGACATGGTTTTCGTAAAAATTTCCATTGAGCGCCTACGACCCCAAGGGTAACACCTGACGGAGGGGAAATTGATTGGGAGGAGCTAGAAGTCTGTCTCTCCTTGGGAGTGTCGCAAGAATCTGATTTGTTCGATTAGCCGGTCAGGGGGTAGACGCTGGCCGGCATGCAATGACATATCACGCAGGTGGATTGGGTTTGAAAATCATGACAGCCGCGCGCTCGACGAAATAAACTGACTACACGACGGCCGGCTCGTGTACAAGCAAAGTTCTCGCCAATTGCGCACAAGTCGGACGATCCTGCCTCCGTACACATCGCTCTGCACGGTGGCTAGGTGGCTCGAGCAAGCAATGTACACACCACATGCTTGTAGAGGCTACTAGCATGTAGTATGTACATTGAGGGAACAAGAAAGTGTCTGGGCGAAGGCCCCGAGTCCATCCCCTCGTGAGTCCATGGAACGCTGATCAGAGAAATCCTTTGACACGCAGTGCCCTGCCTGCAGTACGTTTGCCGAAAAAAATTGCCCGCCATGTCCCCGTCGGATGTACTTCAACGACCCGAAGACACCTCTTGGATCGAGGAGACAGACACGAGAGCACTAAACTAGTATTGCGCGCGATTATTCATCACAGCTGAATCGTTTGCTCTTTCGTTCAGCCCCTGCGCACCCCCGCCCGTCCTTTTCAGGGGTACTCGCCATCCTCTTGGGCCCTTCGGTTCAATATCAGGTTCAAAATGTTCTTCTGGGTCGGTCCGGGGCTAACTTGCGACCACCGTATTTAATTCGACGACCACAAAACGCAAGACGACGGACACTGGAGAGCGCTCTGAATAAGTAGCTGGGACGAGTTTGGTAATTATCACATCACATCATGTACGGTGGTCGTGTTACTCGGTGGGACCAGGATTGACTCGGTGTCCGCCTTTAATTGTGTAGGTGATGTCAGCATTTTGTCGTGCCACGAGCTCTCAGCCCCGAAAATGCAGGGATCGTCGAACCTTCCGTCGAGTCTGCCTTCAACGTGCGGGTGTATTCGCATCCTGCGGCGTGTCATAAGTGCGATGCTCACAATCCCATGACTGTCGTCCTTGTACCTCGTCCGTCCGAAAGAATGTGTATGTCCATGTTCACACCCATCCTCACACCTCGCGCGCACACCCCCGAGGCATTTCTGTGCCCTCTACATCGGACAGAAATGTTAAACCCGGCCGCGACAAAATTTGTGAGCATTGAATATCAATTTCATTTGCCGTGGCGTTGCGCTGCTGCGGCCCATCAGTCTCTTATCTAGAAAATTTTGAAGCGAGGCGAGGCAAGGACGTCGTCCACCTCATGTTTGGATTCGGTAACCGACGTTCACCTCACCTTGCAGTATCATGGAATCCCTGTTAGCCTACCGATTTATGGGGAATCTGGACTGAAACGGCTTGTTTCACGGCGCTGCAGAGCGATGTATGGCACAGACGAATGCTGCTTTCCGCGAAGAAATTAATCACCGACGGCTGGTCCGTACAACCTGCGTACGATCCGGACTCCGCGGTAAGGTTCGATTTGCCGTGGTTACTCAAAGTGCTAATGGGCTTGGAGCACTCCATGCATACACCTCACTCACACGCCAACAGCTCAGTTTCTCGGGTCTAAAACAATGCCGATCCGATCAAGGACCAGAGAAGAATACCTATGTCGATCACTCATGTCCGGCCGAGGACTGCAAGTCCGAACAACCGCCGCGGGAGAAATGGAAGGAAACCCGTGGACATGAGACCTGAGGCCCGAACATTCCCTTCCGCGGGCTCTACCACGAAAACGGGCGGGTGAAGGAACGCTTCGCAACGATGCTGATGACGAAGTGGATACATCGAACGATCCTTCGCCTGGCCTTGTGTCGTGTTGCGTCGCGCCCGAACGGAACCGAAGATAAGCGATCGTTGGAAATGAAGTATCGTCGAATGGGTTGGGCCGATCCCACTGTGAGATCCCCATGCCCGACTCAGACGAAGCGCAGTCTTGACGGGTGAGTTCTGCCACTGTTTTCCTAGAGATCTGTGCGTCCTTCGAGTCGACGCCCGGCGCTGAGGAGCAGCTGACGATCGCTGTGGACAGTTGATCTCGCAAATGTACATCGCTTGAGCTATGCGGTCCGTCGTCGTGTTGTCACGCCCGACTGGAGAGGACCAGCTGTTCGATGTATCGTACCCAGTATGTTATTTACGAGCTACGGGTGTCGTGGGCATGATGTGGTCGATCAGCATGAGCTAGCGCTGGCACTTATACAAGCAACACCACACTTCGGAGGCTACGTTACTAGTACCTAATTACAGCGTGACAAACATCTGCCAGCCTGAGTGCATTTTTAAATCTCTAGAACGAGCCTCTTTTCGGCCTATCTTTTCCATGAGCACCGGCGACGAGTCTAAGCCTTGCAAGCTTGCAAGTTTAGGTAGTTGTTGTACCAACAAGTTCAAGCTTGTATTACTTGGGAGCGGACCGTGGTAATGGCAACAAAATAACAACAGCACTCCTTGTCCTGTTTAGTACAATGTTGTTCTGAATTCTTCACACTTCGCCAGCATGTACAAGGTCGACCGACTTTGATTCCTTCAAGGCTTGGTTACCATGAACGCATTGTTTCGAGTGGAACTTAGGCCGACGACGGTCGCGAATCTCGACTTCGGCTCGCGTCATGCCCTTGTTCTCCAACGAGAATTGCTTCTGGGCCATAGCTGCATAAGGGCCGAGAGCCATCCTGGGCACCAAGTGAATCAATCTATCATTGACGCTCGCATGTCGTCAAGCTGAACTTTTGCGGCCACACTGGAACTGCAGACGGCTCGCAAGTCTCAAGACCCAAAGAAGCCAGACAAACCGATCAACCAGTGTCCCTCTCCGGCGTCAAATCGAGCAGCGAACGATGTCGAACTCAATTTTCGACGGTATCACCGCGCTGTTTTACCGCACGCCACAAGAGCACTTGAATGGGATGTGGAAGATCATCAAGAAGCTCCCGCAGAGTCCGCCTCATCGGTACGTGTGGGGTCTTGAGCCTGTCTGATTCCTCTGCTCACGCATCGAGCAGACACGTTCGCGTGCACCTCTACCTCGGCTGGAAACCTGGCTGCGACGAAAACGAATTCGTGATGCGCCATAGCGCGCTCGTGGGCGACTTTCCCGTCGACAAGTCCGGTTGTCTGTCACTCGCACCGATCAAGTCCAGGTGGGCACTTCGAGGGTGTGTGGTAGGTCCTCTTTCTTTTGTTCCGGCGTTGACTGTAGCCTCTGTATTGCAGCCGATAGATCCATGTCGTCGAACCAGGTTCGATACGGTCCATCCAGACTATATATCGCCGCTCGCGATCAGACTGCTGACGGAGAACGAAGGGGTCCTCAAGCTCTTCGGTACGTTTTCGTCTCATAACCTATACCTGCTCCTGTGCTGTTGCGCAATACTCATCTTTTCACAGAACCGACCCCATCGAGAGGGACGATCGCCATGCGTGATCTCCGGCTCCGGCTTGTCACTGCGTTCGACAACTTCTTGCTGTCATTGCACGACGCGACGCTTGGTTGGCTTGCGGACACGATAGGCCTATTATTCACGGCAAGTTCAGCTCTTCGGTTCTTTGCTGGCTGCGTTTGTTCATTCGTAATCCTAGGCGATCTTGTTGACGATGGTCACGCTCGGCATACCTGTCGCATTGGGATGGTATCTATTCAGTACGCAACACTGGTTGGCGTACATTGTGGTTGCAATGTCGCACTGATCACCCTGTTCGTCATCATGCATGCTTCCGAGCTCTCTCTCTCTCGACTTAGTATGCGACTTATGTTGACCATGTCACTCCATGCCTTTCTCCATTCTTTTTTTCTTGAGTCTGTGATGACGAATACCTGTGTAGGAATGGTAATACGGACGATGGCCCATGTCATGCATTACCTTCAATTGTGATCCCATCATTCATTGCATTGTCAGCACGGAAGCCAAGGCGCACCGTGTTCGTTTGGGGATATGTACAGTACCGTGACAAAGAAAGAAAAGAAAGAAACTCGGAGAAGGTCTAATTGTCCGGGATGATGAAATTGTACACTACTGTAACAGAAAGAAACGAGTCGTAAGGATACAGGGTGGAGTAAGGGTGTTACCGGCAATTTTCGTGTGATCTATCGGTGATGTATGTGTACAGTCTACGCTGGAAACAGAGACAGAACAAGAAGTTGCG
>JBBPLT010000892.1:0-11469 GCA_038089955.1 Strobilomyces dryophilus | reverse complement strand
ATGTAATTTGAGGTCAAATAAGTGTCCCAATGACATATCATTTTGAAATGCTTGTACCTCACTCCCATGGCAACTAAATCACATGACCAAAGTGATTCCTGAATGCCAAGAGCAAGTACTTTCATCCATGCTGCAAGCATATTACCTGATTTATTATTGCTCTGCTATAAATTTCCAATCTCTTCAAAATGGCTCAACATTGGGACATTTATTTGAGCCACTGTAACTGCCCAGCTCAATAAGGTCCACAACTGGCTCTATCAAGTCTGGGCCAACTTCAAGCACCTCGAGATCAAGCAAGACTGGATCCTCAAGGAAATCAGGTCCATCATTCACGAGATGGAGACATTCAAGGTTGAGGGGTAGAAGGATGGTGTAGTTGATCTCCATAGATATAATCGCTGTATGTCATAAATAGACTGTTGGACAATGTATAACCAGTCTAAAATCACATCAGTGTGGGGTGAGACAAGGAAACAGTGAGATGGAAAGAGAGCGCGACTGTGTGCAGGAGTCCACCTGGCTTGTCTTCTTTGGTTTTCTATTATTATCTATGTCTACCAGTTGGTCCTCAGTCTATTGGCGGTGTTTTTCTTTGGATGGTTTTTCTGTTTGTTGGTATGTTGGTCTATTGGTATATTGGTGGTATATTGTTAGCAAGGGGCATGGTGTCTCAGAATGTATTAGAAGTAAAGCAGTACTTGTTTGGGGCTACAAAGAGAAAAGAAATAGACTATGTGTTTTTTTTTCATAAGTCAGCAGTGTATAGTAGACATTTGTGCAATCAGTGTTTTTCAGTATTTTGGAGCAGGGGATCTGAGAGTCGCCAGACTAATCCCGGGGTGAAACAGAGATGAGAAATGTATAGTATGTTTGCCTGGGTGTGACTAGCCCAAGTTGTAAGAGTCCAAATCATCATCGTCCAGCTTGGTGACATCCTCACCAGCAATCTTTTGTATTTCTTCCTCATCTAGACCAGTCAGCACAGTGTAGAGCTCATACTCACTCTATGTGTATATGTCAGAGACTGTACAACTCCAGTGTAAACTCCAGAATGTCAAAGTTTGTCCTGAGAGGTTAGGACTTGGCCTCAGCTACTTAGGTGGAGAGCTGCGCCCTTACTGGTGTTCGGTTGTCCTAGATTTCGGAGTTGATCAGAGGTACTGAAGGAGATAAACTCCTAGAGGTAGATTTCAAGGAAGTGGTCAAGGCCAAAGGAGGAGTTGATCTGAGTCAAACTTCGAGGGCAGGAGTTGTGTCTATAAGTCGACAAGATATTCAAACTGAGGGTACAGAGTAGAGTACTAGACTTTATATACTAAAGAAGTACATAGCTATGAGTCCAGAAGGGGAATGGAAAATGTACATGAATAAGATGGATGTCAGAGTATGCGGAATGCTGGAGCTGTGCAAATACAGGTGCGGAGCATTCTAAGAAGTGGATCTAGTACAAAAAGGAATACAAGGATGAATATAAGAGGACAAGGAGAGAATGTCTATAGCAGAGTCAAACTCCGAAGGTGCAATTTTATCTCTAGCACGAGAATGCATTGGAGTTTATGAGTTCATGCTGCGGAGTTAACTCCGAAGCGCGGGAAAGTAGGCAGGGATAACTCCGGAGTGCGGGAAAGTGGGCGGAGTTTGGTTCCAGAGGTAGGAGTTTGGACATGGTTGGTCTGGGATATGACAGTATATCCCACCATCAGCACACCTTCTGGACTTTGCCCAACAATCACTATCCCACTCCTGAGCCCGAAAACCATCACACACCGATAGTCCGATAGTCCAGACTGATTTTCCCATGGTCCAGACTACACGTTGATCTAATGCAGACACCCTGGACATGCCACCGGTCCATCTCTATGACGCCCGAGGCCAGTGGACTGCAAGACTGGTCGACCAACACTTTTTCCCGCAGTCTGGACCATACATCAGTCTTGCACAGATGATCTCAGTCTTACTTACCCTTCACCCAGACCAGTCTATTTAGACTTTCATACCTTACTTACAAAGGCGCATCCCGATCCCTTTTAAGCTGGTTTCAAGTATTTACACATGTATCTAGCTTCTACCTATCATCCTACCACTTGCCATCCACCTAGCTAGCTCCTCTCAATCGTCTGAGAGCCCTCTCCTACCTCACCAACACCTCACCGACCTCTTCTCACTCGACCAACCGACCGGTCTTTTGAAACTCTGGTTTCCCACACCCTTGGACCAAGCATTGGTCCATTCCTGAGCCTCCAGGACTTCAGCAAATGCCTCAGGCCCCCTTTTGGGTCAAGCTTATCATGCCCAAGACCCACTCATATAACTCCTGGGTGTCCCCTCACTCAGGCTTTGTATTACAGTCACACAGGAGGATGGTCCCATCATTTCTTTCCCTCCTGTCCCTGACTCTTCTACTCTCATTCCTGACAACGACCCCATGGAGACTTCTAGTTCCACCACAGTGGTCCCACCACGCCTGGTGTGCAGGTTACCCAAAATACCCCAAAGGGACACCTAGACCCCATTGCCCTCCAATGTGCAGCAACTGCAGTTGACTCCCCAGACTCTTTACTCCCTGTACTCCTACCGATCTCTGTTTCCATTGCTTTCACACGGAGTTCCAGACATGCCATTTCAATTCCCATGTTCCACTTCCTCTGATCCTTTTGTCTCATTTTGGCCATGGACATCTGCACCCCATTTAGTAGAACCCTTAACCCTGAAGGTTCCCACCCCTTGCCACCTCCTAGTATATAAGTCGGGTACTTTCTCCCATGTTCCCTAGCTAGTTCTACACCTACCAAGCCTAATAATCTAGTTCTTTCTTCCACACATCTCCATACGTGTGAGACCGTTCGATCTAGCTGACACTATCAAACCCTTGACCCTAGTCTCAGCTGTTGCTACTAGGGAAACCTACTTATTGTCTAGCTGACTGCTACGACACTCCTCACTTCATCTATAAGACTTCGCTCTACTTCAAGTGAGTGCTGCTAGATTACTATGCAACCAGCGTAACACTTTGTGTTTTACAACTGGAGCCCACCACAAGGGGGTTTCAAGATTTTGTTCGAAGTCCTATTTCACTCCCTAACGAAAATAAACCATCCCTTCATTTCATTTCTGGAGTTCTTCTGTCAGGCTCATTTTAACCAACTCATTTTCATTACCTACACAACCTAAAACCTTATATCCTGTTCCTTTCCCCAGAAGTTTTCTCTAAAGCCGCTTTTTTCCACTTTCACATCAACACCAACACCACCCGCACCACCAACTCCCTCCTCTCTGTCAATGGCTTCACCACCAACGCCCACTGATGTCCCAGCTCTAGTCATCACCACCGACTGGCAGTCTTGCTCCCCCTATCTCATGACCGGTCATGGTCCTCTCCCTTGCACACACCACACTGGCAGCACTGATGCCGTCACCATATACCTTACTGGCCATCTCAGCACCCACCAAACTGCACATCGCACCCATCCCAGATGTTGTTGCACTTCATCGCAACATCCAGATGATTTACACAGCCACCTCAGTTACACCAGACCACATCACACTGCCAAGTCGCTCAACGACTTTGGCCTGATCCATCTCACCCACCATGCTTGCTGACCCCATTTTTATAGCCTTTGTCCTCACCACCTGGAAAGCATACCAGGTGGACCTTGTCAAAACCCACATGCTCACACCTGCATTGGACAACTGAGCACGAGCCACACCCGATGTGGTCTCATTTGGCTTGGCACCCATACCGATTGCATCAGATGACCAAGCACGAGCTGCACCAATCATGGTCTCATCCAGCTCGGCGCCCCCACCAACCTCACCAGACAACCGAGCACAAGCCATGACTGACGTGGTCTCATCCGGCTTGGCACCCTCACCGCTTCTCGTCAATCCATCCATTTTGAATGCTAACTGTCCCACAGCACCGCCTACTCGAACTGTGTTATGCGGATGCGTAGAACTTAGCAGTGTTCCATCAGAAGTGGAACGAAGCCTTTATACTTGAGGGTCTCACATTGTCTATTCCGTTGGGATGAGCGGTTGCTAAAAACTAGGCTTGGATTGCGTAGAACTAGCTTAGAGCTATAAGTACAGGGCGTCAGGTATTTTTATGTTCTGAATGGAGGTGGGAACTACGAGGGCCAAAAAGAGAGATACCCTAGAGGAGTAAATGGATGTCCGTGTGGAAGGAGTCAAGTACTGCAGATTGAGTCAGAGTTAAAAGGGGAATGGAATATGGAAAGGCAATGGGTTCCAGGTGAAGTTCGGAGGAACAGAATACGGTGTTAGTACAGAACAATAAGGGAGCTGCAGAACATGAGGTAAGGAAGAAATAAAGTGGTGGCATATACCAAAACATCTATAGGGGCCAATTGTCAAGGAACTGTGTGAACTCTTGATGGAAGAAAGCCTGCTCTTCAGGGGTGATTGTAACAAACCGCAAAGTCGCATGCAGTCGTGTCAGTGCACACAATCGTGTTGCACCCATCACCGTCACCACCGGCTTCTTCTATCCTACACATGAAATGCCATGTCACGCCCTCGAACAAGAGCATATCGTCGACACTGACACCATCTCCACCACCATCGCTATCACCACCACCAGTCACCATGTCATACTGCTGATGTGATGCGACCAGCCTGGCCCAGTACAACCAGACAATGCAGCTCACCCTCTTTTCGACCCTGTCATCTCACCAGCCAACAGCATCACTCACACACAATGACAACACAACCCGCATGTTGTTGTCATCACTGTCGTCACCCTTGCTTCTGGTCCTGTCAACACCAACCACACCAACACCGGCTTCATCACCAGTCTGCATGCCAGCACCATCACCCTTGCCCTTGTTGTCACCACCGCTCTCACCACACACCATCTCATCACCATGTGCAACCCCAAAACGTGCACCAATCCTGCCGTCACCATGATTAATCACCATGTTATACTGCCGACGCGATGTGACCAGCTCGGCCCCATACAACTGAACAGCACCATTCACATCCTCATCAACATCACTGTCACCCTTGTCTCACACCATGCCACCTCTGCCTCTGCCTTCAATGCAGCAACCAGTCCTGTCCTCACCATCACCTGTTGCCACATCATGCCCCAGTGCAATCTTATGCACGAGTGCACTGTGGGCACAGACGCCATTGTCTTGCACCACACCACCTCTGCCTTCACCCCCACACACCATATCGGCATCACCACACGCCGTCATGGTACTGAACTGTCAATGAGTCGCAACTGGCTCAGTCCCACGTGACTGAGCACTGTTGCTCGCCCCCATATCCTGCTCGCCCACTAACTGCCTCATAGCTACACAAAACAATGATGTGTGGTTGTTTTGACCAGTCGCATCATCATTGTTGAACCTGCCATCAATGTTGCCAATGCCAGCACCACCACGTGCACCGGCCCCGCCGTCTTTGCCCTCGACATTGCTGAACTTGCCACCGCCCTCACTCTTGCCAATGCTGTCACCACATGCACCAACTATGACATTGCCCTTGCCATCAACATCGCCAACACCATCACCACGACTGGTCGCCACATTGAACTGACAACGCATTGTGACTGGCTTGGTCCCACATGACCAAGTGCTCTCGCTCACCCTCTCTCCTCCTGCATCGCCTGCTCACCACCCCACAGCGTCGACCCCCACCGTCCAACACATGCCGCGTCACGTCACACTCCCAACTGAGAGCACATCGTCATTGCCACCAGCCCCGACACTGACACCAGCACCTCTGTCACCACCAGCTGCACCACGTGCACCAGCACCAGCCCCATCTCACACCCTCACGCCATGGCCATCACCCTTGACTTCACCCTTGCCTCATGCCATGTCGCTGTTGCGATTGCCTTTGTCATTGCAACTGGCCCCAACACCAACCCCAGCACCACTCTCATGACATGCACTGTCCACATGTGCCTTCGCGGCTGTGCACTCGGCCCAGGCATGTTCGTCACCACCTGGCATCCCACCAATGTGTCTGCCCAGCACTTTGCATGCCCTGACCATCTTCACACATGGCTCAGTCTCTTATGACCAGGCCCCCATCTTTTCACGCCCCATCATGGCCCTATACACGGTCATGTCAGGCCCATCGCACACATCACTGATGACCATACCACACACACCACCAGTGGTACCTTTGCTGCCGGTCACTTCTACCATCGTTGAACCTGTGGGCCGTCCATCATGGACGTGCCCCACGGTCAATTCTTTTTCTTTTTCATCAAGTTATGCACCGCCAACTGTGTGCAGGCTGGCACTTGGGTCCATCTACCAGGCCCTTGTGTCAGTCCGTTTTGCACTTGAGTCCTATTGCTGGACCATGTACCACCCCCTTTCTCCATGCCTTTGAATGGCTGGGAGGCCATTTGCTAACTGACCCTGGGGGGGAACCTTGCTGCTCTCATCTTGGTTCATTTTTGTTATTTTTTTTAGACCCCATTTTTGTGTTCCTGGGCCCAAAACATGCCTGGGAGCGACCACTTTTTCAATTTCTGGGCCTAAAATCAGCCTGGAAATAGACTGATACATAGTATTTTTACCCTGGGATTAGTACTGGCGACCTCCATTTCTACCCTGGCATTTGTCCAGTAATCATCATCATACTGAGAATAAAGAAAAAGACTGAAATAAAAGAGCTAAACAATCACTGTTCACCCCATACCATAGATCACTACACCAACCGGTCACGACCAACCTAGACCACTTTTTTCCCACACCTCAGACTACTGCATCATCACTCATCCTGCCTGAACTTCAGACTTCGCACCACTCTGACACGAGCACCCTTTCCTTTTTCCCTTCATTTCTTAAAAATCATACCTATTCAAGGGACTCATGCAGGCATAGATGTTGAAAGATGACCGATGAAGCCAAGCTGAGCCTGGACACTTGCACCTTAGGGTCCAACGACCAAAATAGACAATAAAAGAGGCCCAAGGAAGACAAGTTGAGTCAGACTCTTGCCCCATCATCCCCATTCTTTCCCTCTCTCTTTTTCCTTTACTTACAATACCACCCCTTCACTTTGCCACCATAGACCATATGACCGACTGGACTACCACATTCTGGACTAGTGCAGCCACTGGACCTCCTATTTTCGGCCTACATTGCACCTCGGGCACATCCTATCCACCTGAGCATGCACCATCCATTCCACTGTTGCTCCCATCGTCGTCGCTCCACCCATTCCATGTCACACCAGACCCATCCATTCTCACCAGTCACTGACTGGGAACAGTCAGTATCTAAAGTCCCCCTTGGATGTAGAGCTCATACTCGCTCTATGCATATATCCCACCATCAGCACACCTTCTGGACTTTGCCTGACGATCACTATCCCACCCCCAAGCCTGAAAACCATCACACACTGATAGTCCAATAGTCCAGACTGATTTTCCTGCAGTCTGGACTATATGTCGGTCTAACGCAGACACCCTGGACATGCTACCGGTCCATCCCTACAACGCCCAAGGCCAGTGGACTGCAAGACTGGTTGACTAATGCTTTTTCCCGCAGTCCGGACCATATGTCGGTCTTGCACAGATGATCTTACCCTTCACCCAGACCAGTCTATTTAGACTTTCATACCTTACTTACAAAGCCTGGCGCATCCCGACCCCTTTTAAGCCAGTTTCGAGTATTTACACATGTATCTAGCTTCTACCTACCATCTTACCACTTGCCATCCACCTAGCTAGCTCCTCTCAATCATCTGAGAGCCCTCTCCTACCTCACTGACACCTCACTGACCTCTCCTCACTCGACCAACCAACCAGTCTTTTGAAACTCTGGTTTCCTACACCCTTGGACCAAGGATTGGTCCATCCCTGAGCCTCCAGGACGTCAGCAAATGCCTTGGGCCCCCTTTTGGGTCAAGCCTATCACACCCAAGACCCACTCATACGACTCCTGGGTGTCCCCTCACTCAGGCTTTGTGTTTTACAGCGGTGACTGGTATCAACATGCTAAAGCGGGGATAATATGGTATTATTTGGAATGCTACATAGCACAGCTTGGAGACTACCCCATCCAACTCAGCCAATAGATATGAGCTGCTAGTAGTCTGGTAAAGGACCACCATTGGCCCAAGGTACCTCAGCTTCATTTTCTGGTTGAGCTCCTTTTTGATGCAGGTGTTACAAACTAGGACCAGACTTCCAGGATGGAAGTTGAAGTCTTTTATTTTGTTTTTGAAGGCAGCCTCAAAGTGCTTGACTGATTTGAATCAGGCTTTGAGGACCTGCTCCCAGATGGACTCCAAGTCCTCCTGACACTTCTGGAGCTAGTGGGCTTTCCAGGCAATTAGTCTGGACAGTGCCATCGGGTCAGTATCTGGGGGTGGAACAAGGAATGTAGCCTTGGTGAGATTGAATGTGAACAATGGCTCTGTAGAAGTACGCTCAGTACTGATCGGAGTTAGTGACTGATATATACCTATAGAAGTATGCTACAGGACATGAGTACAACAGATATGGATATGAGTAATGGGTCTCACCTCAGTATTGATCAGAGTCAGTGACTGAGGTGGACAGACGCGTCACAACAAAGGTTTATCTACACGATTAAGTAATACAGATCTAACCGAGTCTGTTTGTACCGTAGCAATATGACAACACTCCCCCTTCAAATGGAAGGGTAGAGTCCGAGTTCTTGAGTGAAATGTTTAGCTTTAATACTAGGTAAAGTCTTGGTAAGAGTATTTGCAATTATGTCATCTGTAGGGCAGTAAAGAAAACGAATGGAACCCTCTTTGACTGTAAAACAAATAAAATAATAACGGAGACCTATGTGTTTTGTACGTGCATGATAACTGCCATTACAGGTTAGTGCAATAGCCAATTGGTTGTCAAGAACAGTCAGGTGCGTAAGTGGTCCAAGCATCTCTTCGATAAGGTGGCGCAACCAGAGGGCTTCTTTTGCGGCGTGCATGGCTGTGATGTATTTGGATTCAGCTGTGGATAGCGTGATGAGTTCTTGCTTCTTCAAGCCCCATAGAATTGCCCCCCCCATCAATGAGGAAAGCGAATCCAGTGATCGCTCGTCAATACTCCTGAGTAGCTCCGTCTGCATCCACATATCCAAGGAGGCCTTGCAACTGTGTCCCAAAAGTGAGTGCAAGTGACTTTGTCCCAACAAGGTAACGATAAATGCACTTCACTGCTTCCTAGTGTTCCCAACCAGGATTGGAGTTGTACTGTGAGACAAATGACGTGGCAAAGGCGATATCGGGATGTGTACCCATGGTGAGATGGATAAGTGAACCAACGGTCTGACGATAGGGGATGCTGCGCATATGCGTGATCTTGGTTGTTGTTTTGGGGCACTGTTTTTCAGAGAGCTGAACATGGGGTTCAAGAGGTGTAGACATGGGTTTAGCATCGATGAAATTGTATTTCGTGAGGATGGCATTGATATATGATTCCTGGGAAAGGAAAATGGTGCATGCAGAGTGATCGTGTGTGACCTTCATACCAAGGAGCCAGCTGATAGGTTCTAGGTCGGTGATACGAAAACACAATCCAATCCCCTCTTTGAACACTTTGATGAGAGTAGGAGAGTCTCCAGTCACCATGCAGTCATCCACATGTGATGCCAAAATAAGCACATGAGTCGCAATGAGTACAATGAAAACTTCCCAATCCATTTCCATGCACCTGAAACCAAGATCACCTAGCATAGCACGTAAATGCTGATACCATTTGAGCACACCCTACTTGGAGCCATAGATAGCGATGCAGAGCTGAGCAACGAGATCATGACCCTGTTTGTCAAAACCAGGAGGGAGTTCCATGTAGATTATTTTGTCATCGTTGAGTTTCCCATTAAGGAAAGCACTGTGGAAGTCAAAGACATCGATATCCCAGTCCTATCGAGCTGTGATGGCAAGGATGAGGCAAAGTGAGGCAAGTCGGGCCACGGGTGCATAGGTTTCAGTGTAATCAATGCCAAATTGCTGAGTAAAACCCCGTGCCACCAGATATGCTTTGTACTTGTCGATTTCGCCTGCTGCATTCCGTTTAATTTTAAATACCCATTTGCAGCTTATCATGTTCATGTTTTTAAGGCGTTCGACCACGTTCCAGGTGTGTGTGTCCTCAAGGCTCTGCATTTCGGCCACTATCACTGCTTCCCACTTAGGCCAATCTGACTGCTTTTTAGCCTCTTCAACCATTGTGGGCTCCAAGCCCTCAGCCTCAGCACTCCCACTCAACATTGCAAAAACGGCTGCAGTATCGTCAAATCCATAAGATGTGACAACGGCATTACTCTCTCAGCCTGTGCCAGCCTGAATTCCATTAGGGAAGAGCGAGCTCCCATGACCATTGTGAGTCCCCTCTCCACTTCTGAGGAGTTTCAAGTATGGCGATTCAGTGCACTGACTGTTACGCTGGTGCGTTAGAACCTAGCAGTGTTCCGTTACAAGTGGAATGAAGACTTTTTACAAGGGGTCTCACATAGACTCTTATCCTGGAGTCAAGCGGTGGCTAGGAGCTAAGCTGGGATTGCATAGAACTAGCTTAGGGCTACAAGTACAGGGCATTAGGTCTTTATACATTCTGGATGGAGGTGGGAACTATGAGGGCCAAAAGGAGAGATATCCTAGAGGAGTAAACGGAGGTCCGTGTGGAAGGAGTCAGGTTACTGTGGATCAAGTCAGAGACAAAAGGGAAACGGAATGTGGAAGAGCAATGGGTTCTGGGTGAAACAGAACACAGTGTTAATACAGAACAATGAGGTAACTGTGGAGAGTGAGGGGAAGATGAAGTAAAATGGCGGCATATACCGGGACGTCTAAAGGGGCTGATTATCAAGGAACTGTGCGAATTCTTGCTGGAAGAAAGCTTGCTCTTTGGGAGAGATTGTAACACTGACGGCTAGAGTACTGCAGTGCTGTTTCAGTTGAAGCAACTTCAAGATCCAATTTGACCTGATCAAGTGCTTGGACACTTATCAGAGTTGGCACTTTAGCAGGTGATTCGACCACTTGAGATGTTGCTCGCTGACCATATTAGAAAGTGATGTTGCATTCAATAACAATGGCATGATGACTGGGAAGATAGATGTGGTGCACTGTTGACCCAGTGGCCCTCGTGAGTGTGATCATCAAGCTTAGAACCGTCGCTAGCAAGTACCCAGCACTTTGCTCCCCAGATAGATAAGCCACCTAAGTCTGGTTTCTTTCTGTAGAGCATTTCGTAGGGTGTTTTTCCGTCCAGCGCACGAGTAGCTGACCTATTTTTCACCCAGATGACATGAAGCAATGCTTCTTCCCATAACAACTTCTGCAGTCCACTAGCATGCAAGACTGTGCGTACCCGTTGTAAAACACTAAACGGGTGTGGAATGACACCCGGGAATGTATGTGAGGGGTCTTGGGAGCGATAGGCTCGACCCAATAGGGGGCCCGACTCGTTTGCTGAAGTCCTGGAGGCTCTGGGATGGACCG
>JBBPLT010000891.1:0-11480 GCA_038089955.1 Strobilomyces dryophilus | reverse complement strand
GCGGCAAGCGTCGGTCCAAGTCTAGGGAGTCTCGGTGAAGGGTAGGAAGTCTCGGGGGAGTTAGGTGGACGTGTTGTGGAGTGTGAGGAAGTAGGGATGTAACCGTAGAGGCGTACCGATCTCTACAACGCATCATGCACGTTTACAGAACAACGTCGCGGAAGGAGTAGACTGTAGCCCCACAGCCGAGCTCAATAATGTAACACTCACCCACATGTCTCATGATTCTGACGTGACCGTTGTACAGGTTGTTCACTCATGCGCAGCGCCCGTCCTTTGTCAGTGGACTGATGAGGACACCTTTGGAACCTGCAACGCTGAAGTTGAGTGCAAGAGTGTTCCGGTACATTTTCGGGAGATGCACACGATTAGAAATTTGAGTAGAGACGTAATGATCGTCTGCCGTTGGGAAGCCTGTCTAAGACAAGTTAGGCGCAGAAACTTCGCTCGGCATGTCCGTGAGTATCACTTGGCTCATGTTAGGAACAATCACCCTTCTGGAACCAAGGTAAGTGAAAGTCCCGTACTACCGCTGCGATAGCTGAGTCTTTAGCAGTAGTTAGCTACATGCGTCCAGGAGGTAGCTAGACGACTAGTATTTGTACATATGTATGCTAAGCCGCACAAGTTCTACGACAATTCGTGCTTCACCACCCATCAAGCTGTCTGCCGAATCCAATTCTTCGCAGTTCATGTCAATAGTTATGTAGTTCCAGAATACTCATGCATCGCCCTCCAATAGCATGGAAAGTTCCATCACGTTTTTGGACAAATCCACTCTATTGACGTGGATGCTAGTCTCTGAATGTCGTGTGTCGCCGACTTGGAATCGCATACTTTGAATTCTAATCCACCGCATCAGGACTCAACTAAGCGTTTTCGAACAACAGTAGGCTGAATAATCTTCCACGTCGAAGTCGAAGAGCCATGACGGGAATTCAGTCTGGTAGGTTTTTTCTTTTTTGCTCTGTCGCAGTACGCATGGCACTGATTCTATTCTGGCACAGCCAGATAACATGCATCAGGATTTTGACACGTTTCTTAATGCAGCTTATTTATTTCGGTCTATTTGGTTTGTCGTGTGTGTGCCATGCCGCCTCTAAGCCGCCAAGACAAATGAGCTGAATAGCTGTAGTCTCATCCTCGTCGTGGCAAATGTTATTGGTGTTGTTGGTCGCCCAACTCACGTGTGTATACATAGCCAACCTAAATGTATCATATTCCTCTGTTCTACACAAGTGGTACACCATGGAGACAGTAGGGAAGAAGGTGCCACGTTCGTAATAAGCGTTGGACGCCGTCACGACGTTCATACAGAAGGCGCATCCAACACGCGCAACGGTCGGTGTCCGAATCGTCGCGTCACACCATCGCGCACTTTGATACGTGGGCCATAAAGGGCCATGGACAGGTTGAACGTCGCGTCTGAGGGGGGATGGTGCGTTGGTTGGCAAGCGCGCAGGACTGGTGAGGTACCCAAATGGCGAGCAGCGGCAGTTGGATTTCTGTAGCACGTGGAACGCCTTTGGCAACGGCAGGCGCGTCATGGGGTCTGAGGGTGCCTACCAGGTGTGCAGGTGATGGGCAGCTTGGACAGTGATTACCATGTACACGTACACTTGGATGGTGTTAGTCAAGTGCGCGTGCCTCAGGACGAACTGACCCTTTTTGGGCGCCCTCTGATCGTCGTGGGCCCGAGCCCGACATCTCAGCCTCCTCCTGAGCGTTGACCCACCTGCGCTTCGCGCGTGTTGCGATGTACGACCAACCGGTAAAGTAGCCAGGGACATGTGTCGTGGACGAAGGTATGTGAAGGCGACGGCGCCAACAGCGTGCAGGCAGTAAGGAGATGCGCTCGATGCAACACGACCTGGTTGGGGCAATTGGTGGCTGTTCGGGTGAATGACTTGACTTCGACTATTCAGCTCATTTGTCTTGGCGGCTTAGCGGCGGCACGGCACACACGACAAGCCAAATAGACCAAAATAAGCTGTAATAAGCTGCAATAAGAAATGTGTCAAAATCCTGATGGAAGCCTTGAGCGGATCTGCTCCAGCCCAGTCCAGCTCCTATGGCGAAGAAGATTTGCACTCCAATAACTGCACCTCAGGACGGCAAAAACGCATACTTCGAGGACGTCGCTCGCATCCGTCACTCCGTAAACATCAGTCGGCGACTGCTTTTGGACCGACGAATAGACGCGGCAATTTGCACATCTGACTTCTTCTTGACCGATGGACTGGCAATATCCTAGGTACGTCGCTCGCCAGGTTCCCTCGTTTGAATTGTAGCGTGAACAATTTCCATTATGAGGGAAGCAGAGTTCACCTTGAGTCGACGGCCAGATCACCGCTACGCCGGCAGTAAACACTCCACGGTACTCGCGCAGGTAGACAGTCATCTGATCCCAGCAGCGATAAGCTAGACACGAACGCGATACGTAGATTGCTGTGACTAGTCGACGTCGACAACAACTATGGATGTATTCTTGATCGGACTACCACACTGCCCGTCCTCGTCCAGATAGGACAACTTCCCTCGCACTCCGTCCAAGACCACCTTTTCCTTCGCACGACACGAAGCGTGGCCGATGGGAGATACAATTTGGTCCCGCGACACTTCGCGCGAGAACCTGCTCAAGACAAGCACACAGGGATCCTGTGTAGCGTCGATGGAGAACTTGGCGATGCCGACGGCCCCAGAGTCGGTGCACTCACGGCACCTGGTGAGCAACCCCCTCACGTAGCCATCGTTGGAAATGTCGTAGAACGCCTCGCAAATGGCATCGTCTTCCTCGTCGTCGTACGGTGGTTGCCGGCTAATGGCAATAGGCGATACATCCTCTGAAGCTGACTGGAGCTTCAAGCTGACGCAGTTTGAGTAGAAGCCGTCATATTTGTTTCGTTCCAAGAGCTTTATGCTGATGGTGCCAGTCACAGGGTCCACCATGGAATTTTGTATGAGGGCAAAAGGCTCTCTCTCCGATAGAAATACTCCTTCATGAGTGAGACGAAGGACACCTTTTTTGTTTCCACCATGCTGCTGATCCTCGTGGACAACGAAGGCTTGTACAGCGACAGTGCGAATCCATAATTGACCAGGAAACGTGTGAAAAGAGAGAACATGCGTGTTCGTAGGCACGATAAAAGTGTGCAATTTCCGGTGGCCCATTAAAGCACGACGGGTCGAATCCTAGTAAATGAACGTTAATCATGGAAAGTCCTGCACAATTCATAGCATACCAGTGCAGCACGAAACTTGGGTGGTTCATAAAACATGCGAGTCCGCATGTCAAAGACTAGAGATCGACGTTCCATGAACAGGAACCGCGAACAGGGTACCAGCATGCCGTTATTGAATTTAGGCCAGTCATCGACGACTGACACTGGAAGCTGAAAGGCGACAGCACTGCAAGGTGCACATGTCTCTGCATCCAACCGAATTTCCAAGAGCCTCCTGTTTGGATAGAAGTTAATCATCAACCTTTCGCAAATCGGAATAAACGTACATGCTCGAGGGTTACACTGTGCTCATCAGCACGTAGACGATCCATTGTCCTTCTTCAGACATCGCGATGCACTTATCCCAGTTTTTGACTTGTTCCTCTTGTTCCCATATGACTCGCGGCTCACTCGTTTCTCCGTTCGCGCTTGTGTCGTACACCAGAAACTGTAGGTTCGATTGAGAGCACACGACAAACCACCTTCCACCGATGAGATCTGCATTTTCACCCACCCATCCTTTGAATGGGACTATTCGGCGCGACAGTGTTTGGAAATCCCGCTTGGTCCACTTCTCCGCCAGTTCTGCGGACTTGACAAATGCGTCCTCGGAAGCCAGAGTAGGAAATGGGCCAGGAGGACGAAGATATGTGGCATCGCCATAGAACGTCTTCCAGATTCTTGGTTCATGTGTCACTGCGCGAAACCACTTAGAGACTTAAAAGAGAACGGCGACGTCGTTCAATTTGGTAGGCAGCGCTTCAGTGCGCAGCTGGTGGAAGTAAGACTCACCCTACGCCATCTGACGACGTCTTTGATGCTCGTGTAGCACAGGATCTCAAAAATGACCTCCGCTGGAAGTAACTGGGTGATACTGATCATTGTGGACACGACATAGGGGCGACTTCAGGTGAAGTAAATATGAATAAACAGCCTGTTCGTGTACGCCTCCTTGTGTCCTACCGACTGCCATTGCCTCCTCTCTCGTTTCCTTGGGCCTAACCGGCTTCCACCGCCCGCCTCCTCTCACGTCTCCTCGCGCCCACCCGGCGTTCATCTCGTGTCTCTCGCGCCTCGCTGTTGGCAAGCACCACCTTGCGCTCGTAGCGTATCCAATCGAGCACAAGGGTCGCTCGTGCTATACCGCACTCCTAGCCTGCCGTCGTCCAACCGGGCGTGAAGCCTCGCCCTTCGCTCCTCTACCCGTTTACGCCACGGCGTGTCCACTAGAGCAGCAAAAACCATAATGACGTGACCAGTCGCCAACGCGACACAATGGCAGCGACACGACAACATCTACACCTTACCGTATCGAGGTCAGCCGTGCACTCTCACCGATTGTCGTCTTGTCCGAACATGTGTCTCGAGAGCGGGACGTATACAGAGTTGCAGAATGTTGCGAAAGTCAAGGCGGAGAGGGATCGATTGAGCGGGTGTAAAGGGCTTGGATGTGGCTGCATGGTCGATACCATACCGTCGTCTTTCGCAAACTGTGTCAGCCGTATGTCTCGCGCCACGACGGTGAAACAAGTATTTCGACTTGCATGGCACCTCCGCTCAGTTCTCGCGGTGCCGTCAAGAGTGTCTTGCTGAAGCTCAACTGAGTGCCATGCAAGCCTGTTTCGCCATCCATCGACGCGTCTTGCGAGCGATCGGCTGTCGCTTTGCTCATGTTTGCACCTAGGTTTGAGATCGATCATCATGATCACTGAGTGCATATTT
This sequence comes from Strobilomyces dryophilus, assembly GCA_038089955.1. NCBI lineage: Eukaryota > Fungi > Basidiomycota > Agaricomycetes > Boletales > Boletaceae > Strobilomyces > Strobilomyces dryophilus. The sequence goes on along the minus strand of JBBPLT010000891.1, from coordinate 6,537 downwards.
CCAGTGGAGATCATTTCCAAGATCCTGTGCTATACGAGCATTCAAGACGTCGTCAGATGGCGTCGGGTGAGTTTTACTTCCACCAGATGGCTTTGCGAATTATGTTGAACAACGTCTCAGGTCTCCAAGTGGTTTCACTCCGTCACACACGAGCCCAAGATCTGGAAGGCGTTCTATGCCGATGTGCGGTATCTTCGTCCTCCTGGGCCATTTCCTACTCTAGCTTTCGAGAACGCGTTCGTCGAGTCCGCCAAACTGGCCAAGAGGTGGACCAAGGAGGATTTCCAGATTGTGTCTCATCGGAGAGTCCCCTTCGAAGGATGGGTGCCAGCAGAAAATTTCAATCTCATCGGCGGGAGATGGTTCGTCGTGTGTTCTTCATCGAACTCGCAGTTCCTGCTGTACGACTCGAGCGCAAACCCGGAGACGCATGAGCCACAGGTGATATGGGAGCAAGAGGATCAGATCTCTGAATGGAACATGCGTGTCGCGACGTCTGAGGAAGGACAATGGGTCTTCTACGTGTTGATGAGCACGGAGAAACCATCGAGCACGTACGTTTTACTTTTCAATTTCCCAAAGTTTTATGGACCAACTATCACCACAGGACGTTTTTGGAAATCCGGTTGGACGCAGAGACCTGTGCTTCGTGCAGTGCTGTCGCCTTTCAGCTTCCGGCTTCCTCCTTTGGTAATCGGTGTAGATTCGGATTCTGTCACGAATGGGCCATACAGGCACCCTGTTCACGGTTCCTGTTCTTGGATCATAAATCTCTAGTCTTCGACACGCGAACTCGCATGTTCTACGAGTTGCCCAAGTTTCATGTTGCGCTGGTATGGTATAGGTCACGCATGTCATGTCATGGTTAACGTTCGTTTACGACCAGGATTCGACCCGCCGTTCCGTGGCGGGCCGCGAAGAAGGGCAGAGTTTCATCGTGCCGACGAACACGCATGTGCTCGCTCTTCAAAAGTTTGACGGTCCTGCATTCCAATACATGTTCGTTGTACACGCCTTCGTTGTCCATGAGGATCAGCAACCGGATGAAAACGGAAAGGGCATCCTTCATCTCACACACGAAGGGACATTTCCATCTGGAAAATTTCCTCTTGCCCTCGTACAGAATTCTCTGGTGGATCCCGTGACTGGCGCCATCAGCATGAAAGTCTTGGAGGCAGATAAATATGACGGGTTCCAGTCCAACTGCATCAGCTTGACGCTCCAGTCAACTTCGGAGGACGTATCGCCGATTTCCGTCAGCCAGAAACCCATTGTCATACGAAGTGAGGTGCCGATCCCTCACTACCACTTCGGAGAAGAAGACCTTGGCAACACGTATTATGACATTTCGAGCGACGGCTACGTGAGGGGGTTGCTCACCCAGGACTGCCCCCGGTGCAGCGAGCGCGGGAGCGTCGGGATCGCGAAGTTCTCGATGGACGCTACGCAGGATCCCTGCGTGGTCGTTATGACCAGGTTCTCAAGCGAAGGGATGCGGGGCGAAATCGTGTCTCCCGTCGACCACTATTCTCGTTTCTTGCACAGGTGGGTGTTCTTTGACGGCGTGCGAGGGAAGTTGTCCTATATCGACAACAAGCGCGGTAGTCGGATCGATGGGTTCATCATCGTTGTCGATATCGAGTAGTCGCCGAACTGTACATATCTAACGGGCTCATCCCAGCTGAGATTCATTTAAATTTCTCCCTCGAACGCCTGTGGACGAGACAACTTATTGAGGTGTCCGAGTTGGTAGATTGACTTTAGCCACCCTTAAGTTCGTCAGCTGTCTACCTAATTAATAATCACTTCAAATTTGCTCTTTCCAGCATTTGAACGATGCAGGGCCTGCTCCATGTTCCAGCAGAAATTGCTTGCAGGATCCTCAGTTTTTTGAGCGTCACGGACTCTCATGCACGGTAAAAAGGTTTTCTAGTCCCACCACACCGACTCGTGTCACTACTCTCCAGGTTTCAAAATGGTTTCACGCCATCGCATACGGACCCGAGATCTTGAGGCCTTCCCCTAATGGAATCTCTACGCTCGAAAGGCTCCTCATTGGGTGTGTTGTCCACTATCGAGCTAACCGTTCGGGCTTGATCGAACGCACGAACAAGAGACTGAATTGATTGAGAAAGAAGGCCACGAGGCAGCAGCATGCACGCATTGGCCCGGGCGTATATGCTCCTCCAAATCTCGGGTTCGTATGTGATGGCTTTGAACCATTTAGAAACCTGGCGGGTAGCGACATATATATTTACCGTGCGCGAGCGAATGACTTTCGTGGCGCTCAAAAAACAGAGGATTCTACAAGCAATCTCTACTGGAACTGGAGCAGGCTCTGCGTTGTTTAAAGGCTGGAAATGGCAATTTTGAAGTGGTTCAGGTTTTTCTGGAGGACGGATGTGGCTGAAATCAATCTACTGACCGGCGAGAACTCATCAACAAGCGTTCGAGGGATAAATCCCAGTAGCGATGAGCGAGTGAGCCACGTTAGACATGTACAGTTCGGCGACTACTCGACGTCGACAACAATTATGGACGCATCCTCAATCCGACCACCGTGCTTGGCGCTGAGATAGGACAGCCTCCCTCGCACGCCGTCAAAGGACACCTTTAAATCGTGCGCGAAACGATGATAGTGATCAACGGGAGACACGATTTCGCCCCGCATCCCTTCGCTTGAGAACCTGGTCATAACGACCACGCAGGGATCCTGTGTAGCGTCCATCGAGAACTTCGCGATACCGACGCTCCCACGCTCGCGGCACCGGGGGCAGTCCTGGGTGAGCAACCCCCTCGCGTAGCCATCGCTCGAAATGTCGTAATACGTGTTGTAAAGGTCTTCTTCCCCGAAGTGGTAGTGAGGGATCGGCACCTCACTTCGTATGACAATGGGTTTCTGGCTGACGGAAATCGGCGATACGTCCTCCGAAGTTGACTGGAGCGTCAAGCTGATGCAGTTGGATCGGAACCCATCATATTTATCTTCTTCCAAGATTTTCATGCTGATGGCGCCAGTCACGGGATCCACCAGAGAATTCTGTACGAGGGCAAAAGGATTTTTTTCCGATGAAAATGTCCCTTCGTGTGTGAGATGAAGGATGCCCTTTCCGTTTTCATCCGGTTGCTGATCCTCGTGGACAACGAAGGCATGTATTGCGAACATGTATTGCGATGAAGGACCGTCGAACTTCTGAAGAGCGAGGACATGCGTGTTCGTCGGCACGATGAAACTCCCCACTTCCTCGCAGCCCGCCAAAGAACGGCGGGTCGAATCCTGGTAGTACGCGAACGTTAACCATGGCACGACATGCGTGGCACATACCATACCAGTGCAACATGAAACTTGGGCAACTCGTAGAACACCCGAGTTCGCGTGTCGAAGACTAGAGATTTACGATCCAAGAACAGGAACCGTGAACAGGGTGCCTGTATGGCCCATTCATGACGCCACCCAAATCTATGCTGATCACTAAAGGAGGAATCCGGAAGCTGAAAGGCGGCAGCCCCGCACCATGTACAAGTCTCTGCGTCCAACCGGATTTCCAAGAGCTTCCTGTTGGAATAGTTGGTCATGAAACTTTGACAAATCGAAAGGCAAACCGTACGTGCTCGATGGTTTCTCCGTGCTCATCAAAACGTAGAGGATCCATTGTCCGTCCTCCGACGTCGCGACACGCATGTTCCATTCAGAGATCTGATCCTCTTGCTCCCATATCACCTGCGGCTCGTGCGTCTCTTGGCTTGCGCTGGAGTCGTACAGCAAGAGCCGCAAGTTCGATGAAGAACACACGACGAACCATCTCCCGCCGATGAGATTGACTTTGTTTTTCACCCATCCTTTGAAGGGAACTCTCCGGTGAGACACAATCTGGAAGTCCTCCTTGGTCCACCTCTTGGCCAGTTTGGCGGACTCGACGAACGCGTCTTCGAAGGCCAGAGTACGAAATGGGCCAGGAGGACGAAGATACCGCACATCAGCGTAAAACGTCTTCCAGATCTTGGGCTCGTGTGTGACCGCGCGAAACCCCTTGGAGACCTGAGACGTTGTTAAACACAGCTCGCTAGCCGTCTGATGGAAGTAAAACTACCCGGCGCCATCTGACGACGTCCTGAATGGTCGTATAGCACAGGATCTTGGAAATGACCTCCACTGGAAATATGCACTCGGTGATCATGGTCACGGTATGCCTAGGTGCAAACATGAGCAAAGCGACAGCCGATAGCTATATATGGGAGGAGATAGCTGGACAACCTGGGGAGATGCACTCGTCTGCTGCTAGTAGTCTTTGCAGTCGCTTGCAAGACAGGACAAGCTCGTTGGATGGCGAAACAGGCTCGCACACTAAGTTGGTTGACGACAACGTGAGATTCACTCTGCGGACATGCCATGCAAGTCGAAATTCACCGTCGCAGTGCAGCTGGCCGTGAAAAAAAAGGTCGACCAATGGCAGAACGGCAGGAGACATACGACTGTGCAACCCATCACAGTTTGCAAAAGACGACGGTATCGATCACGCAATCACATCCAAGTCCTTTTCACCCGCTCACTCGATCCCTCTCCGCCTGACGTATGCGTACGGGGACCCGCAGCCAACAACAGCTTGTGAGAGAGCACGGCGGTTGGCACACGCCGACCTCGATATAGTAAGGGAGGTCATAGGTGGCAGGGTAGATGATGTTGCCGTGTCGTCGTCATTGTGTTGTGGCTAGTTTTCGCTGCTGGACGGTGCTCTAGTGGACACGTCGCGAGGTGAACGAGCAGAGGCGCGAAGGGTGAGGCTTCGCGCTCGATTGGATATGCCGAGGGCGCGCACGAGCGCGACGAGTAGACGACGTCAGGCTCGAACAGATGCAATGTGGGGCTGTGGAGGGAGGTATAGCACGAGGAAGCGTCTCGTGCTCGATTGGACATGCTACGAGCGCGGGGCGGTGTTGGACGACAGCGAGGCGCGAGATGGGCGGATGGGCACGAGGAGACGCGAGAGGAGGCAGTGGTCGTCGGTGGGACACGAGGAGGCGTGGGCCGCGAGCCATCGCGCTTGATTTGACACGCCGGCAGTGCGAACGAGCACGAGCAGACAGGGAAGTGGGCGTTGGGCGCTCGGAGGAGACGCATTCGAGGGGAGGCAGCGGTCGACGGTGGGAATCCCACCCTTGCACACCGCAGCCCGTACCCGTGGTGAACCCTAGGTGGGATGTACGTGGGCAGCCAGCGTGACGGGGTGGTGACTATGCGAGAGGGCATGGCCAGCGGCGCGTGGGCGCGACGGCGGAGCGAGGATAAGGACTGGGAATGCCACGCCCCCGTCCCGGTACGAACGCCCGGGTAATCCGATGTCGCAAGATCTCACGATCGAGCCATGTTCCTGAACTTCAGTGATCTTGGATTTGTACTCCCCGACGGACAGAGGGACCAAGAACGACCCAGGCGAGACGCAGTCGTCACACCCCAGCGTACAGTTCGGCGGCTCTACTCGATGTCGACAACGACTATAGAAGCATCCTCGATCCGACCACCGTAGTACCTGTCCGAGTCATCGTCGAGATAGGTGAACTTCCCTCGCACGCCGTCAAAGGACACCTTTAATCCCTGCACGAAATGAGAATAGTGATCGACGGGAGACACGATTTCGCCGTGCATCCCCTCGCTTGAGAACCTGGTCATGACGGCCACGCAGGGGTCCTGCGTAGCGTCCATCGAGAACTTCACGATCCCGACGCTCCCACGCTCATCGCACCGGCGGGGGCACTCCTGGGTGAGTAACCCCCTCACGTAGCCATCGCTCGAAATGTCGTAGTACTCGTTCCCAAGTTCGTCGCTCCCGTAGTGGTGGTGAGGGATCGGTACCTCGCTTCGCAGGACAATGGGTTTCTGGCTGACGGAAATCGGCGATACGTCCTCTGAAGTTGACTGGAGCGTCAAACTGATGCAGTCGGATCGGAAGCCGTTATATGTATCTCGTTCCAAGAGCTTCACGCTGATGGTTCCAGTCACGGGGTCCACCGCGCAATTCTGTACGAGGGCAAAAGGAAATTTTTCTGACGAAAATGTCCCTTCGTGTGTGAGTCGAAGGACACCCATTCCATTTTCGTCCGGCTGCTGATTCTCGTGGACGACGAAGGCTTGTACGGTGAACAATGAGCCACGGGAAATCATTCGAAGAGCGAGAACGTGTGTGTTCGTCGGCACGATGAAACTCTGCCCTTCTTCGCGGCCCGCCACGGAACGGCGGGTCGAATCCTGGTAGTAAACGAACGTTAACCATGGTACGACATGCGTGGCCCATACCATACCAGTGCAACATGAAACTTGGGCAACTCGTAGAACACCCGAGTTCGCGTGTCGAAGACTAGAGATTTACGATCCAAGAACAGGAACCGTGAACAGGGTGCCTGTATGGCCCATCCATGACGCCACCCAAATCTATGCTGATCACTAAAGGAGGAATCCGGAAGCTGAAAGGCGGCAGCCCCGCACCATGTACAAGTCTCTGCGTCCAACCGGATTTCCAAGAGCTTCCTGTTGGAATAGTT
>JBBPLT010000890.1:0-11480 GCA_038089955.1 Strobilomyces dryophilus | reverse complement strand
AACACAAGAGGAAATCCGTCAAAAGCCGTGCTGGGATCTGACAGATTGAGTTGTGGAACGGGTGTTGGAGGTAAGGAGGATATCCGGGTGTCAAATAGGGGCATCGCATCTGGCTCTGACCGACGGGTGATCCAGAACGCAAATGGCGATGGATCATAGTTGAACACCAAATCAGATGTGGTTGTGTACGACTCTGTCGGTGGAGAGGGACGGGAAAGGACGGAGCCCGGGATAGAAAACTGCTGTTCAGCGGTGTCAAAAATTTTGACCTGCAGCCTGTCAGGGGGTCAGCTACCATCGACGATTCTAGCGGACGTAGGCCTTACGTAGATGATGATTGGTAGACGACTTGGACAGTCAAGTTAGTGATGTCATGACCGAACGCGTTGCAATTGGGGCCAGCCAAGGCAAGGTGGGCGGTCAGTCCGTTGGTGGAGTGAACTAACGACCCTAGAGTGTAGCCTAGAAGAAGTCTGGGTGCCTGTTCGATGCAATCGGGACCGCATATACGCACCAGGACAGTGAGTCACGTTCATGGTGTATGCTGAGGGGTGGGCCGTGGTCGTAGTAAGCCAACGCAACTCCGGGACGAGTTTTGGAACACGAACCACTGGCCCACGACGCGGCGGCAATACTGAAGATGCCACACAGTCGGAACAATTTCGAGGAGAAGATCATGGCAGTCGTGGGTTGCGTATGGACGAGGGGCTTTTATAGCGCATAGTGAATCATAAAGAGAAAAAAAACATGTTTGGTGGATCGCGTAAATGAGACCGGGGAGAATGCGCCTGGGACCCGGGGCGTTGTGGTCATAGCCGACCTTGCATTCTGGCGTGCACGAGGACAATCGCAGCGGCCTTTGATGAAGCGCGTGACGACGCTTCTCGAGGACAAACGTGATAGATTTGAATTGGGAACGAGAACACGCCGTGCAGGGTGTCCTTCCGAGGGCGGTTAGATTTGACGGTCCAGAAGACATTCTAGCGAGTCCAACGAACGACGCCGCTCACCGCATTCGCTAACCCTAACCCTATTCCATCGCTTGGTGTCATTGATCGGTATCGCCGCTTCGGAGTTTTAAAATGTGCAGATCGGTCGCCCAATCTGGGGTCTGCCCTGAAGTCTGACGCATCAGTCGATATTGACTCCTGCTGCGTGCCTTCCTTCTATCGCACTCGCTTCGTCCACAAGCTGAGCTTGCTCATCGTTCTCGACGACCCGCAAATGCCAGGCATACTCCACCGGCGTGTGGTGTCCTCGCGGTGCCATTTCGCAGGGTAATAGTATTGGCCCCGATTTCTTTCTTTGTGGTCTGCTCGACTTCGCCGTGTCTTCGGGGTTTGTTCTACTAAGGCTCTTGACGACAACCTGCGATTGAGGCTGCGAACGTCGTCAAGACATCAATCGCTCGAAGGAGCTTTGTGGAAGGTTGCTTCGATACCCACCTTTGCATTGAGGAGTTTACGCGGCGTCGAGATAGCATCCGTGCTTGGTGCCTGTTCAGCTTATCGACGAGCCGTGCGTCGCGTCCACGATATTCTAACCAATCTGCCTGCAAAAGAATGTTCAGCCAGGACTCGCAAGGTACTTCGTCTTTCCGTCCATTCAACGACACACGATTCATACCCTTGAGTCTTAGCAAAAGAAACGAATTACATCGGCCTTCATCGTAAACCCCTGGGACTTCATTCATCCGCGGACCCCCAGGCAACTGTCTCTTCGTTTCACCACATCCCACGCTGCTTCTCACACACGAAATGTCCCTTCGATTATTTCTATTCAATGTCTCTTTTCTGCCGTCATTGCCTCGACGTACTGGTCTACATATTCAAGAACCTTACGTCGTCGCTCTCGGTAGATGCATTTTACCTGTGTCTTCGTAAAGCATCTCTTCGTGCACTACAACTTCTCGAGCAAGGCCGAGGAGTCTTTTGCAGCCAGCTCAATCACCCCTATTCCCCGGTTCGGTGATGTCGTTACTTTATGGGTCCGTTCGCGCGCCTTTCATCGCTTAGTCGCGATGCCCTCGATTCACGTCGGCATCGAGGATAACACCTTGACATTGAACGAGGCGAGTACTTTCGTATTTCCAGAAGGTCGGCGGCGGTGCCCTTATCACGTTCTGTACCGATGGAGGTATCCTGCATTTCTAAACTCGCCGGCAGAACTCGGCATGAATTTGATCACGGTCGCTCATATTGCGCTTGGCCATTTGAGTCTGCGTTCTTCCAGTACGCTATCAGGTGCGGTTGATGTCTCCCGCATTCGTTCTGTCCCTGCGTCTCCGGAGAGAAATTCTTCACGAGATGATCCATATCGCATGCAGCTCGCGTTCTGAGGATGGAGCAGCGAAGCATGGTTGGTCAAACGAGGAAGGTTATGTGGACGGTCTGACTCTACTAATATGTATTGCGCATATGATGGACGCATCCGATCGTCGCTGCATATTTAACGGCCCGCAATCCAGTGTGTAACTCTACCCGATACGCGCAGCTTCGCCCGCGCCGTGGACTGATTAGTAGCATCAGCATAGAATCACTCGCATGTCGAACAGATATAACATCGCAAAGAACTTTGAAAGGAGATACATGCAGAAAAACTACACTCGAGGAATTCGAACAGTTCGACGACAACGACAGCAGGCGGGAACACGCGCCCCGAGCGTTCGAGGCGTTCCTCGGTAGATCCACCAGATCCGGAGCCCGTTGATCGAATTTCGAGTCGGCGTCTGCGGCAGTGCGGCTCTCGCTCCTGTCGTACATATTACGACTTCCCTTTTTTTCGGTCCGTTGGCCCGGCGTCGGGGACTCACCGAGCACCGGGCTCGCTTACGCGCTTTAAAGCTTCCCCTTCAGGCGGGTCATACATACATAACTCGCTTCGTTCAGGCGACTCCGCCAGCGGTTACATGGACGTTCCGGTCCTCGTGCTGACGCCTGCGCCGATGTTAAGCGACGTCGCGGCGCCCTGGGACCCTGTCGTCGACACGAGGCCCGAGACTACGTCAGTCGATCGCGAGTCGCCAAACGCTGACGTACATGCGCGCTGACTGCCCGCATAGTACGTACTCATCCAAGGGAGAGAAGACGCGGTGCTTGTTGCAATTTCTCACCGCCGGAGAAGAGGGAATGCCAGGCCCTGAACTTGTCGAGTGATGATATATCCGACGGGTCTCTTCACTACACCCAAATCTATCTGGCAAAGTGAAGCTTCCGTCCCAATCGTGAGTCACGATCACGATCGTGGAGAATCGGAACCCAAACACGGTACACTATTACGCAAGGTGAAATGCAGAGCTCAGGGAAGACGTCCCTGGGGAAGCAACAATATTGTAATCAAATAGGACCCACCAGATCACACGGCCAACAATCGAAGATCAAAGAGAAAATGGATTGAAATGTACAGATTAAGGAAACATCCAATCTATTGCGTGCATCCTAGGCGGTAATAATACCACGGACATGATGGAAAAACCCTACAAGGACAGGTATGACGAAAACGGAGAGGGTCTAGCACAGACAAGGGCGTCAACATCCTGGTCGACTATGTTCAAAGATAAGACGCGCACATATTTAGGAAGAAAGGCCGCAAAGCTTGGCCAAAACGTCCAAGTGAAGCTTGGCAATGACGTCTGCGATGCCCTCGACCTGTGCCTTGAGGGTCAGGCCGACACAGACATCAACGAGGGCCTGGATAAGGGCAGTGATTTCAAGACCAAGGTTGACACAGAGCTTCCCGATATCGGCCGAAATGTCTGCCTTTACCGAGACGACGACAAGGACTTTGGCGACAGCGCGGAAGATCAACTACAAGGCTAGTTAGCACTCGCTAGACATAACCAAGTGAAAGCCATACGTTGAGCAGAGCACCGACAATAACAGCAAGGTCACTGAGACCGTACACCTTGCCATCAGAGCCAGTCCACTTAGTACTGTCATCAGCACCAGAGAGGGCCTTAACTTTAGGAATGGCAGCATCGACGGAAGTCTTGATCTTAGCAACGATCTCGGTGCAAATGTCAATCGTGATGTTGTGAGCATCGAGCCAAGCTTTCGCACGTCAGTGGCGGATGAGCTACGAGTATGGTGAGGACTCACTCAATTCGTCAACCAAGGGCTGAATCTCGGACGAGACTTCCCAGAAGATGTCAGGGAATGAAGGAGTTTCGCTGCGTTTCCCGTGGTCACCCTTGCCGGTCAGATCACCGACGAGGTCGCGCTTGCCACCCTCGACCTTGTGCTCCACACCATCGACGAGGCCGCGCTTGCCGCCCTCAACCTTGTGTTCTACACCGTCGACGAGGCCACGCTTGCCGCCCTCAACCTTGTGTTCCACACCATCGACGAGGCCACGCTTGCCGCCTTCAACCTTGTGTTCCACACCGTCGACGAGGCCACGCTTGCCGCCTTCAACCTTGTGTTCCACACCGTCGACGAGGCCACGCTTGCCGCCTTCAACCTTGTGTTCCACACCGTCGACGAGGCCGCGCTTGCCGCCTTCAACCTTGTGTTCCACACCGTCGACGAGGCCGCGCTTGCCGCCTTCAACCTTGTGTTCCACACCGTCGACGAGGCCACGCTTGCCGCCTTCAACCTTGTGTTCCACACCGTCGACGAGGCCGCGCTTGCCGCCTTCAACCTTGTGTTCCACACCGTCGACGAGGCCGCGCTTGCCGCCTTCAACCTTGTGCTCTACACCATCGACGAGGTTACGGACATGAACGTCCTTCCTGATGTCCACAGGAAGGCCAGGAGAATCGGCGGAGCCCGAATGACCAGGGACAGGAATGGCGCTGGTGAAGGTAACCAGAGCGGCGAGCAAAGCAATAGTAAACGAGCGCATTTTTGTAAAGATCGTGGGGGGTGGGGGGGGTAGGACGAAGTGGGGCGGAAGAGGGAGGGAAGAGAGGGAAGACGAAGAGTCGTTGAGAAAGTTGGGCTGGCGTCGGACGGGATTATATACCCTCGGAATCTGTTTGGGTGTCAAAACCTCGCCAACGCCCTTTTTTGTTTCTCTGATCATCCGGCAGCCAACTTTGTGCAGAAGACGCGAGATGACGTGAGTCGTGTGCGTGCAAAGTGATTTTTTTGACAGCTTGCCGGAACGCGTGGCGTGGAACGGGTCATCATTACACATTGCCGGTGAGAATGTACATAATCTAGGTCCTGTCACGGACGGTGAGAGTTGTATCTGCAAAGCCGAGGAGACTACAAGACATCACCTCTCGGCCTTCTGCAACGAACGCGAGCAGTGAGATTGGGGAAACGGACTTCCTGATCCACGGTTTTATCTCCTAGAATGGAGAAGGACGATGGACGATGGACGTCCGCGCACACCGTCTCGCGTAATTACAGCACGCCCAGCGGAACGGAACGATCGAGCGGCGTAGTATCCAATCGGGACATGATTTTTCCCTCGCACAGTAGTGGAGCGGTAACCATGAGAAGACAAATTACTTAGCGCACCGCTTCGCCGGGGCTGGGTCAAGGGCAATGAGAGCGAGAGTACGCCGAGTCGGCCGACATCGCAAAGAAAGAAGTGAAATACCTATCGGCGTTCTAGATAGTGCTGACGAGTCCGACCTTTCTGTCTGCCCCAATGCATTTGGGCCCAGCCATTCCTTCGGTCTGCAAGGGGGTGTCTAGGCGGCGGTATTACCTACGGTGCGTGACAGGTCTCCATTTCAATCAAGCGATGAGTCGACATACCTCACGGTTCGTCTAGATGGCGCCATCCGCCTGAAGCCAGGCTCGCAAAGGTTCATGTGCGTCAGACTTGAGCATGTACATAGTACTGGCAGTTCCGGCGGGCCCCTTGCTGGCCAGTCCAGTCTCGATTCGCCGGTAAACACGAGCAAACACGGTCGTCTTCCACGTCGCTGTCAGACTGGGTAGTGAAATAATGTCTGATTCGATGTCAAGGTATCTCCCCTCGCTCGAGGGCTTTGCAAAGGTCTGTCGAGCCTCGAAAAATCCGGGCACCTATTCTAGACACCGCTTTATTAGGGCGCCGTTGCGACTGCGGCTGGTGTGACCACCATAGGTTCGTATGCATCATGGCGCGCCACTCCCGGTTCGACCGATGTCGTCTGAACCTGCTCCACGCAGGGTGTGGTCTCCTCTACTACGGTCAAAACTACCTCATATATCCCTCCGCCTTCCCCCCTGGTTCTCGCACAGGTCCGTCCCCTTTTTTCGCGCCGCCGGCGTCCCTCAGCTCCCGCTCAGAGGTCGACGTGCCGACCAAGTACGGACTAGTCTACGAAGATCTCAAGCTGCGCACCGAAGACGGCGTCACGTTGCGCGCCTACCTGCTCACGCAGCGCAAGGAGATCTCACATCCCCACGCCTTGCACGTACCATGGACCGAGGAGCAGTCCAATGAGGACGTACGTCCACCTCTCGACGCTCGTCGCCGCTCATCGCCAGACGCTGTTCCTACACAGTTCGCGGCGACCCGCCCGACCGTCATCATGTTTCACGGCAACGGGGGCAATCACGGCCACCGGATACCCCTCGCTAGAATATTTTTCGTCAAGATGCGCTGCAACGTGCTCATGTTGTCCTACCGGGGGTGCGTGTTCAGGGTCGTGACCGATCCCGTTCTTACACGTTTTAGGTATGGTCTTTCCGAAGGCTCGCCTTCAGAGACGGGTAAGATGCCGCCAGTCCCAGAATGGTCACGCTGGTCTATACTTTCTGCCAGGTCTTTGTATAGATGCACAAACGGCTCTCGAGCACGTCACGTCACATCCTTATCTTCAACAGACGCCGGTGGTGTGTTCACACTCGTTTTCCCGCGCCCTGGATGTGTTCACAGAATATATCAGATCTTGTATGGCCAATCGATCGGAGGCGCGGTGGCTATTCACCTCGCTAGCCGAAACCCAACCAAGGTTTGCGCTCCCACCTGTTCTAAACTTGCGTTGATGCCGAGGTGCTGTTCCGTTCCGTAGGTTGCTGCGCTCATCCTTGAGAACACGTTCACGAATTTGCCACGTCTGGTCCCGCACACCCTCCCGCTCCTGTCGCCGCTGACGTTCTTGTGTCACCAAAAGTGGGACTCGGCTTCCAAGATACCATTTATCCCAAAGAGTACGCCCATTCTCATGTTGAGTGGTGTCCTGGACGAGGTGGTTCCGCGTGAGCATATGCAAGAACTGTGGGAGATCGTCACCCGACGGCAGGGGAGCAAGGTTCGGACAGACGGCGAGCCTAAGACGAACACGACAGAGGTCGGCCGTGGCAAGTCCAAGTTTGTCGAATTCGAACGTGGAGCCCACAGTACGCCCCGTCTGACGTTTCTTGGCGTCTTCTGAGTTCGTTTTCAGATGATACCTGCGTCCAACAAGGGTATTGGACAGAGGTTGCAGAGTTTGTGGCGAGTGTCTCACGACCATGACATGATCGTTGATTGGCTAGGGGTGTTCTGTGCATGTTTTTTCTCGACGGATTCTCTTTACTTATGCGTAGTGGCATGCACCAGTATACAATGACCGACGCACACCATTAACTAACTTTACATGCGTGAGACGAACGAAGCGACGATGACCGCTGGACATGACGTCTCACCCCTCGTACCGATAGGCGACCATGGCTTCTATGCGGTGCACGTCGGTACTGAAGCTTCGCAACTTGACCTGCTGACTCTTGCTCGCCTCGATCGCGAGCGGGTCCGTGTCCACCCACTCGTCGGCGGGCACGTCTGCCGAGTCGTGGGTGTACGCCAATATGTTGAACACGGTCGGATCGTCGATGATGGGGAGAAACGTCACCGTCGACACGATCTGCTTGAGAATGTAGCGAATCTCTGCCTGGATCTCCGAGTCTGGTTTCGGGGGCGGTCTGGGGGCGCCGTGGTCAGTCGCGGCGGGCGCGCATGCTCTATGGAGAGGACGCACGGTTCTGTCCCCTCGGCGGGCTGGTCGACGAGGTTGACGTCAAAGACCCAGCGTTCGAGGGGAAGCCGGGTGTCCTTGGATATGATGGCGAGGACGAGCTGGGTGACGGAGCCCGTGAGGAGCCACTCTGCGCGCGGGGGTGAGTCTCCCGTCGGAGCGTCGTCGACTCGGACGCACTGTTGACCTGTTTGAGGATCCTTGAGGGGGGGGACGGGGCGTCAGTCGCGCGGGGCGTGGCGCTGGGGAGCGGGGCGGACGCACCGATCGAGATAGTTTTCGAGGGCGAGGTCCTGCGTGACGAGCACGGTCTGACCGTACTTTTTGACCATGTGAAAGTCGTCCGAGGGGTACACGCCTCGCTGGAAGAGGATCCTGTCCCGACCACCCGTCAGCGCTCGACTTTTCCCCGGCGGGCGTGCAACGTACGTGTTGGCGGCGTACTTGAAGAACTCTGTGACGAGGTTGGTCGAGCCTTTGAGGGTGATGGCCTGGCGGGTGGGCGCTTGCGACGTCGCCATGGTCGTTCGACCAAGAGCCGCAGCGAAAGCGCGTGTTGTTTCGACGCGTGGGATCACGTGATTGCCTGATCAGCGTCGCGACCTTGGTTGCTTCCACGCAGGGGCCATGGCTCGACCCATGGACCCTTCAAAGCGCATACACGCCGACAAAAAGCCGGTTGCAGAGGAGCGACGGAACGCGATGGTGTGTGCATTTTAATTGGACCGCATCGCGTTGCGGTAACTCACCGACGAACAGAACTTCCTCACCGAAGCGATGAAAGATGGCAGGCTGGACGACGAGACCAAGAAAGCGATCGATAAGGTCGAGAAGGCGTTCGCGCTGTGCACCGCCCGCGCGAACGCTCGAGAGGACGAATCTGGGTCCGACGTGTCCGGGACAACGACAGTGGCGGCGTCCGGCGCGAGCTCCAAGCGGCCCAAGAGGGCCCTCGAAGTCCTCATGAAATCAAGCAAGGCTGGTCTGTCGTCGTTCTTCTGCCACCACGGACTAACGGTGGCGCAGCATGCGCGAACGTCGAAAGAAGCCGCGCCACACAAAGAGGACGATAGCAACGGCGGCGTGGATGGTAAGCCGCCGTACTGGGAGGAGGGGGACACCTACCACAAGCCAGAATGTGAGGCGTGCGCGCAAAAAGTTTGGTTAGATTGCTACGGTAAGCGTGGAATGGCTTGTCGTCTCTGCATCAAGCACAAGGCCAAGTGTAGTCTCGCCTCGCGCAGTAGGGCAAAGGCTGCGGCAAAGACGGGAAAGGTGGTTCAAGGACCGTCGTCGAAGGACGCAGCGCGAGGTAGGTCCCATCGTGACTATCTCACTCGGCCTACTGACGACCCGTGAAGCGAGGCCCCCCGATGCCAAATCTGGTCAGGCAACGGGCCCCATCGAGAGCTCGGACGAGGAAATGGAACAAGTGATCCCCAGAAAGGATAAGGGCAAGTCCAAGGAGACTGGCCCGTCGGTCAAGGAAGAAATCTCGTCTGTGATCCAGACAGTGTTACAGCTTCAAGAGCGTGGTCTGGTGCTCAGGACCAAGCATAAGGCAGTGGAGCTGGAAATGGAGAAATGGATGGGGGAATTGATAAAGGCTGAACAGCGTCTACACCGCCTGAAGGATCTTCTGTAGCCTCATCAATAATCTCACGCACCATCTATATCGTATGCATCTTATAGTCTAGTCTGGAAAAGACTGTCGGACTCGGGCCACGTCTTTACCTCTGAATATGCAAGGCACAAATGCGGAAAACAAGTGGATGGAATAAATGCTATCGACCACATTGGTGACTTGTCGGTGAGCGAGGAAAGAGTACAAATCATCTCTGTATTGTAGTCCTCCCAAGGTTCGTGCAAGTTAAGCGGGCCCTTCGTGTTCGTCCACCAACGAAGAGTAAATCTGCACTCTTGCCGTAAGGAGCGAGACTGAAGATCGTTGTCATATCGGATGACAAGCCTCTGGCATCTCGGAGTGGATGCGAACAACTCCACGGCTTCCACGAGGTCTCTGAATCTGTAACCGATGACGTAGGAGAGACCACGGGGTCCTGACGAGCGTTGCACAGGTTCTTGGAACAGGCGTTCAACGTACGTTGTCCAGCCTTCGTTCCACCAAAAGTGGGACGCATGGGCATGCCTGAAGGGACTCGTCAGCGACCAGTATGGCTAAAACGATTCCTACGTAACACTGTTTCCGAATCAAGGGTGGGGCTCGAAGGATTCATGAATGACCACGTTCGTCAGGGACCTATCGCCCGTGATAAAAGGCTGAAATAGGAATTGGGACAGACATTCTTGGACACATGGAAGACTCCCTAGGAGTGGTGTTGAACGGCAGGCAGGCCATTTGCCTGACGCGCGTGCATCAGACGTCGCGAAACGCAGAGGAAGAATGGCCCACCGGGAGGAGTGTGGGAGCACGAGCAGATCGTAGACTCACGAGGCTCACTACGGCAGCGAGGTCCCTGGCATCGTGACGACCGCGACCGCCAACAACCTGAAGCCGTCGAGACCACCATGGCATGTCTCACAAAACTCGTAGTGCGGTCCACATACCGCATCGCCACGTCTTTCCCTCTGGCGCCACGGAAGGACGGTACCGCAGATCGCCCGCGTCGATCGCTAAAGGATAACGGGTTCGATCTCGGAGCGAGTGCCGGCACAATGAACGTCGGTCGACACACCGGAGTTGAACTTGCTCGCACGTGTAGGACACGGCGTCTCTTTCCGACGGCCAGCATCTGGAGGACGCACGCCACGTTTGCGCCGAAGGAGAGGTGAACTCTGAATGGGGGGGGGGGGCGCGTTCGGTGCAAGCCCGAGGGTCGACGGGTCCCACGATCGATGCTGCGGAGGCGTTTCGAGGTCGCCGACCACCTCGCAACTCGTCAAAAGGGCGGCCTGCGGAGCGTGGATCGATGGCATCGGCTGAACAGATTCGCCGGACCCTCATACGCGTGCGACGCGCCTTGCTTTGGCCGTCGTCGACGACAAAGTGCCGTGAGAACTCCCCGACCTGTTTGCTTGATACTTGGATCACTTCAAATCTGACCAGTAGGCAACGCGCCGACGGGTGTTATGGTCCTATGGGGACGCCTTCAATGCAGCATTAGCCCCGGCGCCTGCGAAAGACAGGTCTACAAGTCCTCCCCAGGATGCCATGTTCAGTCCATGCTCGGTGATGCGGACCTGACCTACTTCCATTGGACCATTTGGAAAGGTGTGTTCCGTCGTCTCCATGAAAGTTTGAAACGTCAGCTTCAGTGCCCTCGTATCCACCGAGCGCACATTTGCCTGCCACCATCCGTTGATACAAACCCCGAACGAAGCCGTGGGGAGTCTCTATGAGCTGCGGAGCACCATGCGGGTTGGCCTAGTCGCTTGGACACAACACGGGCACTCTTCCAGGGGTTGTTTCATGCTGCGCCGCCTGCGCTCAACCGTCTAGAGCGTTTGAGTGGGACTATTGGGGATGTGTTGCTGTATAAAAGTAGGGGGAACCAGCACCACTGGTCCAGCAACACACATTCTTCACATCCTCAGCTCTTCAAACAGCCAAATATGTTCTCTC
>JBBPLT010000889.1:0-11488 GCA_038089955.1 Strobilomyces dryophilus | reverse complement strand
CTGCCGAGACTCGTTTTACATGCGTCGATTGTACTGACTATTTGATAAGAGAACATACCAGGGAGGGTGGTACCGTGCCTCAAATCCGGGCCATTTTCCGACTCCCTTCAGAGTCTCAATTCCATCTTGATCGAAGGTGTCCCGAACTTGAGGCGGTTTTGAGAGTTTACGCGCGTCATAAGAGTTCATCCACTGGATGAGATCTGTCCGTACCCGCGCACTACCAGGTGAACGGACTGTAAATTGGGTATCAAAGCCTGTGTCGGGCTGTTGTATAAATTGGGTGCACGAGCAAGTAAACAACTGTAGACGACGTGCATCTACTCATCAGGCCAGGCGCCATCTAGCAATCACGCACACCTGGGCCATCAGGGCCAGCAACCTAACGCTATAGTGTCTTATAATATGTTATAATCAAAATTTTTAAAATGATAAATTGATTATAAGCCCTTGTAATACCTTACACGGGATTATCGTGCTAGGTCACTGGTCCTGATGCTGGGCCCAGTACTTCGACAAGTGTGCGACGCCATACGTTACGCC
Source organism: Strobilomyces dryophilus (assembly GCA_038089955.1). Classification (NCBI taxonomy): domain Eukaryota; kingdom Fungi; phylum Basidiomycota; class Agaricomycetes; order Boletales; family Boletaceae; genus Strobilomyces; species Strobilomyces dryophilus. The sequence continues at coordinate 10,945 of JBBPLT010000889.1, read as the reverse complement.
TGCGTACAACACGACAACGATGTCCAACACCAATGATCTTAAAAATTCTGCTCAACTCCCTTTGGACCGAAAACTAGCCACACAAGGCCCTCTAGAGCGAGGCGATGGTTTAATAGGCTCGGCCCAGAGGGACGATCTTGATTTGCACGTAAGTGCCTCCAAGTCGGGGGAATGGCGACCCTGAACACACGCAGGTATGCCAACAAATATGCACGGCGGCTCCACCTCCGGGGCCTTGGAACGCCAGGTCAAGGTCTGGATCCGGGTCCGACGTCGAGGAGTGGAGGGATGTCCGAGGCGGACTTGCATCTCGAACCCGTTGTCGCATCAACGTGTTTCCCAGGCCAAGTGCCAGCATCGCAGCGCGCCGAACGTTTGGAAAAGTAAAACTCACTGGGGGGTGGTCCCACGCGGACTGTAACTGGATTAGGTTTGGGAGACGTGAACGGAAAGAGTGGCACGAGCGGACTCACGTCATGAGCATGCAGCACGGTGACGTTGCAACATGCAGACGCATCCTTGGATCTTTGAACGTGAGTCAGATGAGCAAACGCGGCCGACCACTTGAGTCGACCGTCAGAGCAAAGAACAGTGCGGCCCCGGGGGCGACGGCAGCACCATCCCATCCAGTCGCAATATTAAGTCTATCGGTATGAGTAACGGACGAGAGGGGGTCCAGTTGTTGGTCCTGGTCTGAGAGCGAAGAAGGGATGGCACCCTTGGATCTTAGACGATAGTCTACCTGTTGAAGGATGTCGAGTTCAAGTGCGGATTTACAGCGCTTTGCGAAAGTAATGAGATTCGTATGTTTTTCATTTTCGTCTGCCTAAAAAGGAAACGGTTGTGAACCGGCGTCAGCGATTCAGCGTCGACGCAACACGCATGCATACACCCGCCAAAGCGCTGCAAGAGTGGGGAACAGACGTATCAGCGAAGACCTAAAGCAGCATGCCTCGGACATCTGGGGTTTTGGCTTCAGTGTTGGAGAGATTTGCGGGCTTCTCCAAGTCTCCCGATCTACTAGCTGCTACCGCTGACATTGTCAAGTAGAGACTGTAGAGTACACGCTGTATTGTACAAAGGGGTGCATTAAAGACAGACATGGCAGTATTACACGTTGGATAGACGGACAGCATTGAAAAATTTACGGTGAGCAGACAAAAAGGATTCCCACCCAAATGCTGTGAATGACGCGCAACGCCAATCTCTTTCGTCGAGCCTCTCGGCAACGCGGTTTCTGGAAGGACTACTTTGCGACATGCAAGGGTAGTAGCCACCTGTCGCTGAAAATCGTTGAACGAACAGGAGGTGTCGAATTCGAACGGTCTTTTGGTCACAGACGCCGTAGTTGTGGTCGTTTTCGCGGGCCTTCCCAGTCGCTTCGCTTCGATTGTAGTCGCAGTCAACCATACTTGTAGGTAGACCGTGAACTCACGTATATCTTCGTGGCCCCTTCCCTTCCTTTCGATTCAAGTCGCGAGACGTGGAAATGCTTCGACAACCTTCCAACAATGGTTTATGAGATCGAGTCTATCTGCAGACGCTGTGTCATAGAGGTCATCAACGGAATGCTTTCACTTCTGCGCCGGATTGACGTGAATGAACTTGCGGGTAGTGGTTGACGTGGAACCTGAAAGAATCCACAGTCTGTATCTGCGCGTTCACGATTTACGACAGATCGGTCACCTCGTTTAGCATGATTCTCTTGATCACAACCGAGGAGATGTGAGTCTGCGACAATCTCGACCTCGGATGTTTCTGTGTCATGGTCCAGCTTGAAGTCTGAGCCCAAGGTCTCAAGTTCGGGTTAGTAGCTATTTGAAAATGTGAATATATGCATGCAGGATGATCAAATACCTTTTTGTCGACACTAGTTGTGGCACCCGCGGACTCTTTCAGCCGTGCAGAGTGGCGGTCCAATGTACATAGAAATGTCTGTCCGGCACCGCAGTGCCTGTGCTAGCCTCCTGCCACACACCAGGTTTGGCCGAGAGCCGGATTTTGAGCGAAGGTTGTCCATTGGTTGCGTCGATCTTCTCGGCGGGAGTGCCACTACTAGCGTACGTGTCGGTTGACATAGTGGGCGACGGAGGGTAAGGGGGGAGACCCCGCTGTGGTTGCGCTCAACGTCGGAGCCCAGTGCCTAGTTCGTTTCCTTTTCGGGCACACGAAAATGCAAAACACACGAATCCCATTAGTTTTGCAATGCGCTGTAAGACGGCAGACCGGAGCCGCCGGTCCGAGGGGAAATGATGTACGCAGTTAGCCAAAAATAGCGCAACTCAGTCGTGTCACTTAGCGAAGCCTACAAGTTGAAGTCGAGCCCGGAGAGGAGGGGCCGGACGATGATATATGTATAGATTTTTCTTGCCACCATTCCACGGTTGTGTCCAAGTTGGACAACCGTGTGGTCAGCACGTGGGTTCATAGTAGAGACCCAGGGAGGTGGAGTTTGACTCAGGGAGCTCTGACAGCCAGGCCGTTCGTCTTCAATTCCGGATGCGATCCTCCAGCTCAGTGATTACTTCTTGGGACTCCAGTGTGGATACTCGTGCTGTACGTATAGCTGCTCTGAATTGCGATTGAAATAGGAGTCTGGTTGCCAGTCGGTACAAATATGCGGAAGCGAGTTGTGATGTTTACTCACTTCGGCTAGCTCAGTCAGCTTCATGGCCATCCAGCAAATCACCCCTGGCAAAACTCATCCGGCGTTCAGCGACGTGGTTACTGCCCTCGCTGCTGCCCACGGCGATCGCCACGAGAATGGAGCGCCGTTGGCCATTGCTCGACCACCGCCGGATGGTCCTGTCGAAACACCAGTTCTTGAACAGCGACCTGTTTTGCATGTCACAACCCCGTCAACGTCAACTACTGGCAGAGCCTTCCGGCCCATTGCTTCCGTACCTGACACGCCTTCCACTCGGACCGGTCCTCCCCGATCTCTGTCATATCAATTCACCCCTTCAAGTTCTCCCATTGGCCCTCACTTTGCTTCCTTCAGCAGTCAGCACGAGAACGAGCAAATTTTCATAAACGACCTTGCTGAGCCTCCTCACACCGTTTCCCATCAGCTTCGCACGAATCGGCGACAGTCTACCTTCCGTGGGGTATTGGAATTGGTTGGTTCAAACATCGACAGAGACTCGATAGACAGAGAAGGAAAAGCCCATGATATCAGGGTCCAAGACCAAAGTCGGTCTTCCACGAGGTGGCTCGAGTCATCTATGGATGAAAAACCCGCCTTTTTCGAGGAGCCTCGCGATGCAGAACAGTCGATCCAGCCAAAAAAGCGTCTTTCCATACTCAATCCCGTCGAGAAAGACAATTCGTGGTCGCAAGAACCAGTGCAACCGAGTATTCAGCAATCAAACACTCACTCTCAGAGGTCGGCAAAGCGTTCTGGGGGCTCTGACAAATGGGGCAAGCTACGTGCATTGATTCCATCTGTCATACGACATCCACCCTCAGCTGTTGTAACGCACGCTGTTGCACACCCGGACGTTAACATCACCGACGAGCTGATCACTGGGGGTCTGTCAAATTTGATGCTGGGCCTTTGGTTCGAGAGGGACGACAAGGGCCATCGCCGTGTTCCCGTTCTGCTCCACCGGCTGCGTATTCGTATCAGCGATAGTCTACATCCATCCCATGCACACAAGGCTGTGTTTCGCATCGAATGTGAATACGCAAACGGTGCTGCTCGATGGGTCATCTATCGCCAGCTTCGAGACTTCATTTCGCTGCACACTCATTATACTATATCCAATGCATTCAGCAGGCACAAGGATAAGCTTCCAGAGTTTCCGCGAACCAGTATGTCCCTTTTCTAACTCGTTTTCCTAACTATAATTTTCGAAGGTCTTCCGTATTTCAATTTCCTCAAGATGGGGAGTAGTGGTACCCAGACCCGTCAAGCAGACTTCGCTTTATCACAACGCGAAGCTCTAGAGGACTATCTCATTAAGCTCATTCGTGCTGTGGTACGTTGCTAGACGTGGAAATGAAGCGTTATTCAATGACATCTGATGACCGTCAGATGTTCCATCCGTCATCGAACAGATTATCTGCGTTCCTTGAAGTCAGTGCCTTGTTCATATCCCTTGCACAATCGGGCGGAATTCAGTACAAGGCGGGTTACTTGCGTTTCGAGGCGTCTGGAAATAACCCAGGACTTGGGCGCAAAGCGACAAATAGGAGAGATCGAAAGCAGTTTCGTTGGTGTGCTGTGCGGGAGAGTTGTCTGGTTGTGCTTGAAGAACCCGGAGAAGTTCGTTACATTCTCTTTCAGTCCCACACCTCTGACCAGCATAACAGTTGACTATTTTAGATGTCTTTCTCTTGGACTCAGATTTCAAGATCATACGTCCGATTCGCTACTACCGCAAAGGTCTTCACCTTCTTCGACCGGAACCTGCAGACAGGGAGTTCCATACTGCTGAACGCGTGGATGAAGCAGTTTTACACGATGAAACAGAAGTCGACTGTGCATCAGTGATGGACCCTATCACTGGTGGAATAACCAGAGTCCTTGGTGTTTTTCGACGACCGACACCGAACAAGGGTGGTCATGTCAAGAAACAGGAAAATATGTCTCCCCGTCGGCCTAGCCACGAGCGACATGAATCGGGGTCCTCAGGGAGTTCTGTCGCATCTAACCTCTCGCCCTCTCCAATGCTGGATCCCTCGACTCACGTTAGGCCACTTCGCATTTCTCGGTCTCAGCAAAGCGAGCAAGAACAGAATGGGCGACACCGAACATTGCCGGAGAGCGAACAACAGAAGCGACGGAAGCGTCCGCAAGACGTTTCTAAGCACACGTTCTTTGTCGAAAACTCTCAAATGCGGCTCAAACTGTTTGCGAAGAATGAGGTAAGTGCTTGGTCGAGCGCTTGGACTGTGACTAACGGTATGCTTGGCTAGCGCCAGATGTTACAATGGATCACGGCGCTAGAGAAGGCAGCGGATACTTGCCAGTTCGTAAGCAACAATCGATTTGAAAGCTTTGCACCGATCCGGATGAACGTGGCGGCACATTGGCTTGTGGATGGGGTTAGCTTGCTGCTACGCACTTTCGTATTTACTAATGCATGTTCCTGGCAGCGCGACTACATGTGGAATTTGTCGAGAGCACTCATGATGGCGAAAGAAAGCATATATATCCATGACTGGTGGCTCTCGCCAGGTACAGCTGATCACTTGGAGAATCATATCCCTGACTTACCTACGGTAGAGTTACAGCTACGGCGACCGAACAAAGACAGGTATCGATTAGATGAGATCCTGGAGCGGAAAGCGAGTCAAGGAGTCAAGATATATGTGATATTATAGTGGGTGTCCGTCCGCAACGTTATTTTTGGACATTCATGCCCTCAAAAAGTCAGGAAGTGTCGAGTCGCACCACGCCGACGGATAGCAAGTTAGTACGGCTTGGTATCATCATCACTTTCTGACAACATCACCGCCCTGTGTTAGTTATGCGAAACAAAAACTGACTTCGCTTCACGAAGAAAACATCATGATACAACGATCTCCTTCACATTTCCAGACGGGCACGTTTTACTGGGCCCATGTAGGCTATTGACCCATCATCACCTTTCCTGAGTCGTTAATCGTCGCATATGCCAGCATGAGAAACTTTGCGTCATCGATCAAACGATTGCTTTCATGGGTGGGATAGATCTTTGTTTCGGGAGGTCTGTTGTACTGTTCGTCTCACATAAAAATATCTGACTGCTTCTAGGTGGGATACCCCCCAGCATGTTCTGGTCGACGATCCAGAACTGTCACCCAGCAAAACAGAGATATGGCCAGGTTTGTGTTCGAAAAAGGTTGTCGGTGCTCATTGCCTATGCAAATCTGTTAGGAAAGGATTACAGTAATCCAAGGGTCGTAGATTTCCACTCTCTTCACAAACCCGAAGAGGACATGTATGACCGCGCCAAAGTGCCGAGGATGCCTTGGTTTGTATTTGCCGAAATCGAGACCGAAGGACTAATTCTGGACAGGCACGACGTTGGGATGCAAGTCGTCGGCCAACCTGCTCGTGATCTGGGCCGACATTTTGTAGAGAGGTGAGCTAGAGACGGGTCGTCTTGTTCTATCTTTTGATCGATCACATAAGATGGAACTGGCTGCTGCGGATCAAGGTATGGATAATCATGTTTCTGAAGGACTTGACTACAGGATCCAATTCTCCGTAGAATCACACGAAGGTCATGCCATTTTTGATGCCTCCGCCAGAATTTAGACCTGGAGAGTTGGAAAATTTGGGTCTTACAGGAACCTGCGAGATGCAGATTTGTCGTTCTGCTGGTCCGTGGTCACTTGGCACACCGAATCGAATCGAACATTCTATCCAGAACGCGTACATAACAGGTATGCCTTCCTGATGTTTCCGGAATATGATACCGATTTTAATCAGCGATCGACGAGTCGAAGCACTTCGTGTACATTGAAAATCAGTTCTTTATCTCTTCGTAAGTGTTGCCTACATAGTCTGAAGAGGCTGCCTTATTCTCAACTTGAAGGACTGACACCAACGACGCGAACATCGAGAACGGAATCGGAGATGCTCTTGTCAGACGTATCATTCGCGCGAAGCGAGAGGGAACGCCATGGAAGTGTTGCATCATCATCCCACTACTCCCTGGGTTTCCATTCCCGGTGGACCACGGCGACGCTAGTGCGGTAGGCCCGCCCCATTCCTGTCATACTCCGAAACTAAGTAGTGATTTGACAGATACGGATCATCGTCGACTGTCAAAATCGTTCACTGTTTCGTGGAGAATGTTCGATTTATGGGAAATTGCGGGCAGAAGAGATTGAGGCAGGTTTCGCTTCGTTGATCCGCTTCGTATTCTAAGTCATCATAGCCGGAAGACTACATTCGTGTGTTTTCCTTACGAAATTGGGGCAAGATGCGCGACGGGGTTTTGACCACCGAGATTGTGAGGTACTAAGCGCTCAATATTTCCTTCGGCTAACGATGATTTCAGTTGTATATCCATGGCAAGATCTGTCTCGTCGATGACAGGCTGGCAATCATCGGAAGTGCGAACATCAATGAGCGATCCCAAAGGGGTGACCGAGACTCTGAGTTAGCGGCTGTCATTCGAGATACTGACATGATCGAAGGGTAGGTCGCGGGAACCTCTTTTTTACGACCATCTGGCTAAGTTGCTTGGATGCAGCACTATGGCAGGTTTTCCATTCGAAGTGGGGCGATTTGCACATACGCTCCGGGTTAGGCTAATGCGAGAACATGTTGGAGTTGACGTCGATGCCCTGACTGATGAAGACCATGTGTCGCATGAGGAAGATTCGTGCCCTCGCCAAGTTCACGAACCCTGGGACCCAAATGCCGAACAGGAGCCACCTGGTCGTAATGTGATGGATTTCGTACACGAGCAACCAATCAACGATGCATTGAGCGCCGCAGCGCACAGAATCAGAGAAGGTACGAAACTTTCTGTCCGTGGCTGACATCTAACCAACCGAGTTTGAGGTGCCCTATCCACCGTCGAACCAGACAATTATCATCTACTTGTGGGTGAGGCACATGACCTTGGGACAAGGAAAGAGAGCCCGTCGGTTCAGGCGGATCACATATTATCACCTGTCGAGGAAGAGAAACAAGAGAAACCAGCCGGTTTCAGTGGCGCGGCAGCCCCTGTTGTTGCCCAAGTCCGTGGGCGCTCGTCGTCGCTTCCGGAAACGGAGTTGCCGCGCAGTAGCCAGGACGCGCGTGATGGCCGGGAAGCTGATTCGAACAGCCCACCTAATGAATCTTCACCTCCGATGTTGGATCCCAGCGACTTGTCTGAAGACAGAAGCACGTACAAGCGGTCTATCCGGAGGAAGCAGAAACCACATAACCAAGCGAAGGGCAAGCAGCCAATCCCGGTGCCAGCGCCAGACATTCCTGCCGATTGTTTCGAGGACCCGATCTCGGATGCATTTTGGGAGGACGTCTGGGTTACATGCGCCGAATATAACGTCCGTGTTGTTCTGCTTTTCTACGTGTCTCGACGTCATCACTCTCGCAGACGGAGATATACCGCAAGGTATTCCATGCAGTCCCAGAAGACACGGTGACTACCTGGAAGCAATACAAACATTTCATAGCTTATCATGAGCGGTTTACGAAGACGGTGAGTTTTTGGCTGTAACCCATTGAAATGAGATGTCTCACTTTGCACCAGACCAAACCTAGTTCTTCTCCAGTTCCGTCGTCTTCCTGCGGTCAATCGGAAGAGAACGTGTCCAATTCGCAGAGTGAAAGCGTTGATGATCGCCACAACAGAGACAGAAAGGACAGCGAACGGTCGCCGCCCGTAGCCGCGCCCAAATCGCAGCACATACAAGAAAAAGACACAGGCAAGGGAAAGAGCGTCCGAGCATCACACCAGCCATTTAGTAAGGGGGAGTGGGCGGAAATGGAGAACACGTTGAAAAACATACGCGGTCATCTAGGCAAGGGAGTCGGCTGTTCCTTGCCGTATACATCTAACGTATCACCGTAGTTTTACATCCGACACACTTTCTGGAGGGCGAAGATGAGGGTGAGAACTTTTTATTCAATGCTGACAAGTGAGTAGATTCGGTATTTGTGCAGGGTATTTCTGAAACGCGCCCCATTAACCTAGACTTATGCCCCTCCCAATTTACGATTGAACGGTCTCGCTCATACCCTGCACGCTTTGATGCTCTATTCCGCATACATCCAGGAACATTATGTATGAGTAAAGTGCTATAGTTGGCTTCTTCCGTCATTGTGCTTGTCCATTCATCAGAGTAGATATCAGACATCAGCACATTGAACGAGCCAGAGAGAAGTGTCTGAGCGAGCCACCGACGTAGGATGCTGTAAATCCCTGGTAGTCACGATGTGCCCTGTGGGGCATGTAATCCTTCAACGCATCCTCGTCTTTGAACACGCCTGGAGATTTAGAACCGCTCGCCTTCCCATAGATGGAGGCAGTCACGTTCTCCCTCCAGTCTTCTAGGGCACCCACGAGCGCGAGGTCACTTGACTCGGAGGACAATTTGGGTGTGCGAGAACGGTCGGAGTGCGTGGGTGACGGAGCCCGACAATGCTCCAACGTTAAACCATGGCCTCGTGAGAAAGGTATCAGTATTATTATGAGTGACGTTATTTTGATCATGTTGCGCTCCAATGGTGACACGTTCTCGTGCCTCTTTGCCCAGTGCAAAGACTAAACAGTCAATCAATCACTCGTCAGCATTCTTGCGCGAAGAGTCACGGTTCCCCAGATTATGCACCATGGATTGGATTGGATTGTGTGCTTTCTCAAGCGAGCCACGTCTTCATTCATCGATCTGTGCCAGTTACCTATACCAGCACATCAGGACTCGTTTTCACAGAGGATATCGCGAGACCTCGAGGCGTTACATACTTCTGCTGCCTGGCCAGGCTCCTGCCCACCCACTGCTGGAGTGATCGAGGCTGCATCCGATAGGGCATGGATGATTCCGAGTGGCTATGTTGTAATTGAAACCCAGCACAACCTTAATCCTCGAACACTCCAGCAGCGGAGGTTGCGGAGTCCAAAGGAAATGCTGTAGCACCCATTCTAGGGTTAGAATATTTTTGATTAAACTTCGCCCCCTAAACCTAGCGGCCCGAAGGGCCAAATGTATTGTTGTCCGCGTTGTCGAGCTATAGGACCAGAGTCACTTCGCAGCACACTGTACAGTGGATGTATTATATGATACATCTACTTATAATACATCAAGTCGAGCGATTGGGCTCGAGAAAAGGGCAGCGACGTCGAAAAAACACGGCAGACGGGAGCGCTGAGCGATCGAGGTCGAAGGAGAGTGGATGCGAGGCGAAACGAGCCGTGGGGCTCGAAGAAACACGGAGGGGTCGGCCATCGAGCGATCAGCCTCGAAAAGGGGCGTGGAGGCGACTGACGAGCGTTCAGGCTCGAAAAAATGCGGCGGGGGCGACTGGCCAGCGTTAGGGCCCGAGAAAGTACGGCGAAGGCGACCGATGAGCTCTAGGGCTCGAGAAAACACGGCTGGAACGACTGACGAGCGCTCGGGCTTGAAAAAAAGAAGTAGGGGCGACTGGCGAGCGTTTGGGCTCGAGAAAAGTGCCATGAGGCTCAGGGAAACACAGTTGGAGTGACCGTCGAGTGACCGGGCTTGAAAAATGCGCGGCGGCATCGAAGAAACGTGGCGACGGCGGCCGTCAAGCAATCAGGCCTAAAAGAGGCTGGCAGTGGCGTGGAACGAGTCATGGGGCTCAAAAAAAAAACACAGCGGGGGCAGACATCGAGCATCAGGCTCGAAAGAGGCGATGTCGTCGCATGGGCAGCGTCCCGTCTCAGTGTCCTGTCTCGTCGCGGCCAGATCGGAATATGGCAGCAATGGGCGCATGGTTAGACATGGCAGGGATGAGAAAAGTGCTGGGCGTGTGGTGGTACGCCCGGGAAATGGTGGCAGCGCAAAGCCGATCATGGCGACGAGAGTGGGCCGATGAATAGTGTTGGGGACATGACAGACAGACAGATGGGATAAGGGCGAGGGTAAGCGTGCGATGGCGCTGCAGGATCGTCATTGTCGTTACCGTCGCCGCAAAAATGAGGCACCCACAGGTTACTCGTGATGAGTTCAACGTCTGTCACATCTTTTCGGGCGGTAGTGTCTTTTCATCTTCCTACTGGATGTCTTGTATTCACGCACAACTGCCCGTTTTGATGGTACCAGGTCACAAGTCATCGCTTGCATGCTCGTGTCAACATACACGCACGAACAATGATGCGAGGAAACGTGCCGCTAAGTTTAGGGGGCGAAAACCGTGCAAAGGGGGTTTTAGTGGGTAGGGGCGTTTGCCGAGTCCCACAGTACTCACGTGCATCCTTGATGTCGAGGGCTCTGCACGCACAGTCTCCATAAAAGGGATTTCCTCCTGAGAGAA